>APKU01000125.1:0-145059 GCA_000472125.2 Hirsutella thompsonii MTCC6686
GGGGGGGGGGGGTGACGAGACGATGGCTGGATCGTCGTAGAAGCGGAGAAACGGGAATTGCTGATGAGTCAACTTTTCCCCCCTCCAAAACGTCACATGTGTCCTTTGACCTTGGACGTACTTCGTACACATCACAGACAAAGTCCTGGGTAGGAGGCTGCTCATATATTCAGCCGTAAGCAAGCAGACATGTCTTCTGCAGCTCATGGTGCATCGCGCACCTCTCTGCTGGACCTGATTACCCGCGTCGACAAGTGAGCCCGGATCCCATCGTTTCCCCCCTTTTCCAGGATGTCCCTTTGAGAGGACAAGAATGATTTTGAACGAGACGTGGAGATCTGACATGGAACATTCGCTGAGCTCGACTCCAGCGTCCCCCTGAATTTTGAGCGGGAATGCGCACCTTTTTACCGCCTCTATCTGGACCCGGATCCCCGTCCGCATGGCTACGTCCATCCCGAGACCGTGGCCAAGATGCCGTGGCCCGCGAGCTTCAGCATCGACCACGAGCGGCAAAGGGTGTCTCTCGGCGCGCCTCCCGCGGGCGTCTCGCTCTCTGCGCACGCAAACGCGGCATTTCAGCAGGCCATTGACGCGGCCATCGAGGGGGACCTGTTCCCGACGGTCAACGGCATGCACAGCGAGCACTTCCTGGTCGTGGGCGCGCGCGAGTTCGTCCAGGTCGAGCGCTTCGCGGCGACGCTCTTCGGGATAGCCACGCGCGGCGCACACATGACGTGCTACCGGCGCGGCGCCGCGGGCGAGCTGCTCGTCTGGGTGGCCCGCCGCAGCCGCAGCCTCTTCACGTACCCGGGCCTGCTGGACAGCACGGTGGCCGGGGGCGTCAAGGCGGCCCACTCGCCGCTCGAGTGCGTCCTGGCCGAGGCCGTCGAGGAGGCGTCGCTTCCCGAGGCCCTGGTGGCCGCCCGGGTGCGCGGCGCGGGCGCCGTGACGCTGGCCAACCGCAACCCCAGGACGGGCCTGTTCCACTCCGAGATCCTCTACGTCTACGACATGGAGCTTCCGCCGGACGTGGTGCCCCGGCCGGGCGACGATGAGGTCGAGGGGTTCGTCCTCATGGGCTGCGTCGAGCTGCGGGAGAGCATGGCCCGAGGCGACTTCAAGCCAAATGTGTGCCCCGTCATGATTGATTTCCTCATCAGGCACGGCGAGGTCACGCCGGAGCAGGACAAGGACTATGTCGAGGTGTGTGCAAGGTTGAGGAGGAGCTTGCCGGTGCCGACGACGTCGGATGAGCCATGATTGCTTGCGTACGTCTTTATCCACCACTTGAAATCGTAGTACCGTCTAGAGGAAAAGCATGGCCCAGGACAAGCGTTGAAGCCCGTGACAGCATGATAAGCCATTGCCAGGGTTATAGCAACGCCGTGTCAACGCTCTATCGTTCTCGCTGCGGATATTGATGCCGCATCTCTTCAAGAACCGACATGTCTTGAACTCCTGAAAGCAGGCCTTTGCTGAGAGACTCGTAAGCAACCAGTCAAGTCAAGGATCATGCTTGGGCTTGGTTCGCATCATCGCAACGCCGACTTGACAGATGGAAACTCTCCGCGGATCAAGGCCTCACACTCCATTCAGCATACTAAGTTATACTGTGTGTGTTAATATATGTATATAAGTATCAAGAAGTGCTTACACCACACGATACACTTGGCGTCGACACTCATATTTCTAAACCCTAATTTCCAAGAGATCGGTACAAAGCTCGCCGAGCTCCCAAACACCAACTTCCACTTCCATCCAGATCTATTCCCTTCTCGTCACCGACCAAAATTACCTGCCTACCTTACCTCTAAGCAAGCAAGGCAAAGTACCTACCTGCCTACCCAACTACTGTAATTACCGTGTGTGAGTTCGGATACACCGCCCTTACCACTCACAGAGCTCAATTCCTGGTCTCCTTTTTCTCCCTCCCCTTCTCCTCCTCCTCCTCCTCCTCCTCCTCTACGCAGACCCCCTCGTCCAGGATGCACCAACCAATGGTCCAACGCCCTCGTCAGCCCCCCCCCCCCCCCCCTTCCCTTGCCGATTCTCCCCTGGCTCTTTTGAGTCCATCATGCCTCATTTCGCTGCGTAGACTTCATCTACGTGTTTTACCGAGTAGGATCAACTCTCAAGTCCGCTCGTCACAGTTCACATTTTGCGGCGTTACGTCGCCTGCCGTGTCTTCTACTGTACTACCTCATCTCCATCTCACCACGGTTATCGACCCTTGGCTCTGCAACTCGGAGTTGCAAGGCGCGAGTCAGCCGAGAGCACACCGCGCTGTGCCCGCATCGAATCTCAGACTGCAAGCTCCAAGGAGCTGGACCAGCGGCAATTGCCTGTCCATCCTGACAATGTCACCAAGGCCAGTCATGGCTTTGCATACATGCTTGGCCCGTCAAGTGTCAAACTCAACCGACAGATAATAATCTTATTTCCCATTCTCTTCTCGATTACCAAAACGATCCTTCGCTAACACCAGCCGAGCCAGGTAAGGATTGCTACCAACGACATCACTCCGTTGCATCACTCATCACTCTCGCCACACGTCGCCAAATACCTGGCAACGGACAACTGCGCAGCGTCAAATGTAATCAACTTAGGAAGCCCATGCGGTTGGCGCAATCAAGTACAATCAGCGCCGTAGCGCGTACGCTACAGCTTCCGTTTTGGCTAGGTATCTATGTACAAGACGAGGTGCCTACTGCCAACCTCGCTTTTTCATCGGTACGACCGGCGAAAAAATATCAGCCAAGCGTTCGCATTCGAGAATCTCGGTGCTAAAATCAGCCCAAACTCCTCGCGCTGTCGTTCTCCAAACCCAACCGGCCCGCGCGAAGTGAAGCCATCGCGGCACGCCATATAATCCCCCTCGAGACCGAAGATATCCAGCAGCCTCGTCAGTTGCAGCGCGAGGCGCAAAAGACTGAAAATCAACCGCGGGCAAAGAAAGAACGACGAAAATTAGCCTTGCGGCGACGTGAAGACCAAGGATAAGCTCGCGCGCGCGCCGAAAGGCCGCTCCGGCGACAAAATCACGGATCAAGGCCCGACCCTCTGCTAATGTTGTCCATTCGTGCACAAAAAGCCGTTAACGAGTATCAGGCGACTATTCTTCTTCGGAGCTCGACTCCTCGCTGGAATTGGAGTTGGAATCGGCTGTCGGCGTCGGTGCTTGCGTGACTCTTTGCGAGTCGCCTGGCTCCTGACCGGGCTTGTACAGGTCGCGGAGTGCCGTCAGCTGCGCAATCCGTGCCTCCTGCTCCTGGGCGCTCATGGGCTTATTCTTCTTAGACTTAGGCGCTGACTTTGGATTCTGCTTGGCCCCGCCTCTGTTAACCTCGGGTGACGTGGTGGGAGCTGCGGCCAAGTCTTTACCGAAGCCTGGGAGCGCTTTTTTGCACAGTTCCCACAGCTTGAGAAGCGCTTCAGTGCTGAGTTGGTCGATATCCAGCTCAAGTTCTCCATCGTTGTTCTCCTACGACAAGTGTCAGTCAAAATCCAATCAGGGCCTTGCAATATCAAGGTAAGACGTACATTTTGGCCCGTATCCTTCTTAATGATATCGATCGCCCGATCCAGGTGTGAGGAGTCGAGATCGTTAATACCATTCGCAATCAGATCCTTCTCGGCCGCGTTCAAGCTCTTCTTGGGGCCAGATTTCTTGGACCCTCCCGACTTCTTGGATTGTGATGCCGCGCCTGATGCCTTGCGGCTGGCCGATCCGCTCGGCTTGGCCTTACCGCCCTTGGCCGACTTCTTGGCGGATTTGGCGTTCTTGGCTTTAGCCGAAGCCTCCTGCGCGGCGGCGATGACAGCTTGCTGCATCGTGTCGACAATGAGTTTCTGAATGGTGATATTGGCATGATCGGCTTCAACAAGCATTCTGTTGAGTTTCCGGCTTTCTTCATCCAGCTTGGCCTGAAGACCTTCTATTTTCTTCTTATCAGCCAAGGCGTCGGCACCATCATCTGCGTCTTCGTCATCTTCCTCGTCCTCCTCGTCACTAGCGTTCGAGGCAGAGGCGGCAGCGGCTGCATGCTTGGCGGCATGCTTGCTGAGCCAGGCGTCCTTATTCTTCATCTGCGACACGTAAAGATCCTCGAGTTTTTTGCAAATGAGGGAAACCGGATTCCCTTCCTCGGGAGACCCGTTGAACTTGTAGCAGTTATCGAAGATGAGCCGCACATTCTTGTCAAACTCCTTTAAGCTCGTGATCTCGCCGCCTGCGAGCATTCGCTGTACCTTGCCCAAGTCCATGGGCTTCTTGATTTGGGAATAGTACGTTGGGATGTTCAGGCCTTCAGCGTCGACCGGCTCCAAAAACCAAGCGTTCAGATCCGAGTGCTTGGAATGCATTATCTCCGTGAGCACCTCGTCACAAAATTGCAGTTCTGGCTTGAGCTTCTTGCGCGGAGGCTTGGTCGTGTAGTCGATGTCTTTGGGTTTTGGCGCACGAACGGTGCGTTTGGGCCTGTCGCCGTCGGTAGTGGTCGAACTTCGCCGGTCGCCTGTCGGTTCCTTGGGCGTGGGCGGGAGTGCCGCCGGCGCATCAACTACTGGGCTCGCAGCGGGACCGGCCGGAGCGGCCGATTGACGTTTTGCTGCAGGCTCGGCATTCGACACAACGCGAGACTCCCGCACAGGCTTGGGTTTGGGGACAGCCTTGGGCCGCGTAGGTTCCTCGGCAGGGATGATTACAACGTCTTCCCACACTGCGCGAACGGCGTTGGCCGCAGAAGCAGTGATGTCGTGCGTAGAGCCGTTGAAAGCCAGACAGTTCTCAAAAATCAGAGACAGGTTGTTCTTGAAATCGCCATATGTCACGATGGGTCCATTCGGATCACGCAACAGACGGTCGAGCTCGCTGAGGTCCATGGGCTTCTCAATCTTTTGCACGTAAGAGTCCCAGAGAGCTGGCCACGCCTGTTGCACCGAGACCTTGAAATTGAGGCCTGCCTTGGTCTTTTTGACGCGACCGATCACCTTGCGCATTTCGCGACGCTGGTGTGGCGATATTTGGCTCCTGTTCACTTCTGCATCGTTCCAGTTGGAGAACTTGTTCAAGGCCGTCGAATCGATCCCGGTCGCTTCTTGTCCTCCGACAGTGACTTCGGCAGAGATGTCTTCGGGGGCATCTGACGGCGCTGGCTCAGATTTTTCGTCCTCTTTGGGTTCTGTCTTGGCTCGCTTTGCAGCTGGTTCCTCGTCGGCATCCTCGTCACGACCACGTGCGACTTTGACGCTGGGCGGTGCTTCGACCATGGATACATCCGCAGGAGCAGCAACTGGCGACGATTCCTTCTCGGTGGACGTGATCGCAAGCTGCGACATGCTCGTAGGGCCCAGATCCACCTCCGGTGCAGGAGCATCCGTCTTTTTCTCTTGTTGAGACGTGGCACTGTCAGGCTGACTAGCAGCTGCTGGTTCCGGTCGATCGATCATGTCCGTATCGGGCGCAGCCTCGCTGGCAGGTTTCGCGGGTTCTGCAGATCGTTGCTCCGTCGTGTTTTTGGCTGCATTCGTATTTTTCTCTTCGGGACTCGCGTCGGTCATTGGCGTATCTTCTACACCGGATTCCTTCACGGATCCGTCCTTGGTGTCCGATATTTTGCGCTCAGGGACCCCATCGTCCGCGGGAGATTCGATTTTCTTTGGCGCGTCATTCGAAGATACTTGCAGAGTGGCAGTCGCGGGACTTTTGGAAACAGCCTCTTTGTTGGGAGAGGCAGAGCGGCGCTCGGTATCTTTGCTTGCTTCAACAGCCGGCGAGGCGCGCTTCTCAGGCGTTCCGCTTCCATTGACCACAGGCTTTTCAGCTGCAGGCTCCGTTGTGGCAGATTTTTCAACGTCGACTGTTGGAAATTTCGCCGGGGTTTCGCTCGCTTTTACTTTGGGACTGGCAGACTCTGCTTTGTTCTCCTTCGCGTCTGCGGAATCCGACTTCACGGCAGGTGCATCGGCAGTCTCAGATCTGAATGCGACGGGAAAGGTCAGCGCTTTTAGCGCCTGATTTCACAGGCAGCAATGTGAAAGTCTAAGCCTGCGCGCCGAAAGGATGAAACTCACCCGTTGATTTGAGACGGCGACTTCGGCTCTTCAGCAGGCTTCTGTGACTGGGCGTCCGACGCGGGTGCGTCGGGGCTTGGCGAAGTCATGATGACCCTTGAGCGATGGCAGCGCAGTTCAGGTGGTGGCGCTTAAGCAAGACAGCTCTGCATCAAGTCGAGCGTCGCAAAGGGCGCGCAACGATTTGCGATAGTGGCAAAAGTGACAGCGGCGGAGTGTGCTATGATCAAGCGCGATTGTTGGCGCACAGTCAAATATGCGCGATCGTCGAAAGGTCGTGTGGCACGGGGTTCGATGAAGCGCGCGCGGCGGAATATGAGCAGGTGATCGATGCTGCAAGTTTGAAGAACGAACGGAAAGATTAATGACTGACGCGTGAATGATGAGTGATGCGAAAAACGAACCTGCGCAACCGGTAGCACAAGCAGCCAGGGTAGGAAGTGAAGAGAAAGTCGCAGAATAGGAAATAGAAGCGACGTGGCGAAAGAGTTCGGGTGCGAGGCGCAGTCAAGTTTGGCGCGGCAGCTGCGAGCAGCTGTTGCTGGGATACTAAAGCTGCTGTGGAGCTTGAGAGGTTGCGCGCGCTGCTCGGCTCGGTCGAGAGTATTCGAGGTCTGGCGCAAGTTGCGACTGTTCTGCGATGCGCCGGATGCAGAGCGCAAACCGGTGACGATCAACTTTGCCTAGGGCGAAAAAAAAATCAAGGGTTGAGAGGAGGGTCGAGGGGACGAGAGCCGGGGGAATTAATTGGTCGCAAGGGAGGAATGTAGGAGAGAAGTGCGACCGCGATTCAACTCGGCGCAGCAGCTGCCAGCTACAATCAGTACACCTTGGAGGACGGGGAAACAAAGAGGGAGGCAAAGTGACGAAAGTACCTTGCTCCAGTCGGCAGACGAGGTAGCGGCAGCCCGGGCAAAGAACGGAGGAAGCGCAGCCAAGTAGAGCGGTACCTTGAGACTACCTCGGTACGTTTGCGGACGCAGCAGGCGTAGCGGTGGTGCTATTGCGCGAACGCGCGTCTTGTAGGCCGGAGGGGTTGCCGGAATTGGAGGTACCGGGGTAGGTATTTTTGGGGTACGAGGGACGCGGGGGGCGGAGGGTCTGCGAGGGAAAGCGCGCGCACGTCAGTAAAATGTCGCCGGTCGGAGGCGCGAAGGTATTTATGAGAGAGAAAGGCAAAGTCGGACGCGGGCCCTGGCGTGTACTCTATCGGGGCGCCGAAAAAAGGCTGGGACCGCCAAAAATTTACATGACCGAGGTGGGGCTGCGGCGCCGGCGAGGCAGCGCGGCTTAAAGGGGTGTGGCTGGTGCATCTCGAAGTGGCAGCGGCTGCTGCTGACGAGCGAATGCGCGCCAAAAGGCACTCGCTGCTGTTGTCTTTAACGCACAATTGACTTATTCACGCCAATCGACATTCACCCCGTCGTTATACTTGCACGTTGTGTGCGCAAGTCGGTTCGCGAATAATCCAAAGTCACTACTCTTCACGCGACAAGATAGCTCCAGCGCTTCGCAGTCGTCGATATGATATATCGCATTTCGAACTTATACCATGGCGAATAAGATTCCCCTAGCGTCCGCCTGCTTATTGTAAGCCTCCCCAGACCAACCAAATATATAAATTCTATCTTGCCTGAAGGTCATGTTCCCCAGCACCTGAAGCGCGCAACTTGCGCAAAAATAATACGTGGCCTCGTGATATATCTTGCACCGTAGATACTAGATAGAGGCTGACGCGCATACGTGCCTCGGCCCAATTTCTTAAGGCTTGCTAAATAAATCTCACCTATTTGCGCATATATACACGGTGCCCAGTATCGGCTTCCATGCCACTGGAAATAGTTATCTTGTCGTTCAATCCTGAAACGGTTGATGACGTGCCTGATAACGACGATAAGTCCAGACGCACTGCACGTGTTTGAGGGTTGCCAGTTTGATTTATGAAGAAAACATGCATGATTTGAGGCCCTTAAGGACGACGAACGCCACACGTAACGCATCACTCTCGGTCGCCGCGTTATAATTCCGTATTGGATGCAGTGCACACATGTATAGGCAGATATCGGACGTCCTCATGGATCGTTCTAGAAGCCAAGTTCATGAAATTGTTTCCGGTATTTCATGTAGGGTAGTCAATTTAGCTTGCACTTATGTGGGTGCATGTGGAGATTGGGGAGCGGCTGCACTGCATGGAGGTCGCACAGCATGAGTCCACGACGGGATCCTGCGCGAGTCGCGTTAGCTTGGCCAGACGCGCATTCTTCAAAACGGATCGCATGCAACTATGGGGGCTTTACAGACGCTCGATCTACTGTGGCGCATGCTTTCCCTTGTCGAGGACGTACAGTAGAGAATAGCGCCAGGCCAAGAGCGGCACGCGCTCAGTCACCTGACTCTGACTGCTTTGGTCTAGACCAATTTCCGTGCGCAGGGGGCCGGGCAGCCGCTAGGACCGTCCTGGGTTAGAAAGCTTGGAGCGAAGCGAAGGCCCATCCCATCTTGACACGGCGCAGGGTCTTGTCTTGTCTCAACTTGGGGCCTCCTGCAAGTTTGGCTCCGAGCCGGAGTCGGGCGACAAAACATTTAGCTGGAAGCAACAATCGTAAGGCAGGAGATTTAACATGACGAGTTCCCTCGTCCAGCGTGCTGCGTGTACCTTACTCTACTGTACGACAAGCCGGCCACGGTGCAAGAACAAGAGCTGATGCACAAAAGTCTCCACGACGATTTCCAGTACCAATCGGAATATAAAGCATTGAACCATTAGAGGATGATCCACGCCAACCCATATCTGTATTCATAGTGATCTGGTCGACTCTAGAACTCAGCACTCTCATGAAAAGGACAAGCGAAAAGCAGACGACTCCCACATGTCACAACCATAAGCTTTTCTGACCGCCTACCGTAAGTAGCTATGACTTTGTATTATGTCATCATGATTTTTTTAGCACTTGGTGGGGAACCGACCGGGCCTGGGCTGGAAAAAAAAGAGGAAAAAAAGCAACCTTCTGGAAAATCATCATCGTGAAGCGGCGGCAATTTTTCCAGTCGGCCGCAAAGACGACTTTCTGGCTTGAAGCGTGGTGACATCCTCTCATGTAGGTCTTACTGTGATTCTCTAGCGCAAAGTGATCAAGTTGTTTGTTTGCGCGCCAGAATTCATATTCTCATCCACCCGTGATTTTGGTAGTAACTCACCATCGTCTCCAGCTCGTCAGCCTGACCTATTCGAACACGCCAAGGGTCCAAAGCCTACTGCGATGAACATGTCGACAAAACGGAAAGCGCCCGCCAAGCTAGCAGCTCCGGTTGCCAGAACAGCTGCCAAAATCAACTCGAAGAACACCATTGACGAGTCAAGGACATCCGTCTCTGCGGCCGACGCCCTACAAACCTCGCAGGTAGAGACGATAGTGATATCGTCAGATGACGGTAGCGATGAGGAGTATTCAGACGCCGAGGACGTGGCTGCCCCTGTGCAAGCCAATGGTGGCAAGGATGTCGCGCAAACAGGATCCGTTCTAGCCAGTATGAACGGCAACTCTGTTGTGCGCAAGAACCCAGAGGCTGAGGATTCTGACGCTGAAGCCACGTCCCCGTCTTTCGGAGAGTTGTTACGCGATAACGGCGCCATCGACGTACCTTCGATGCTCCAGCAAGCTGGCACACCAGGTCAAGCCGCCGTCGCACGCCCTCGGACGGCCATTGTCCCCCCCTCCCACAAATCTCTCACCACTGTCCTCACACAGGCGCTGCGAACCGACGACAACGAGCTTCTCGAGTCCTGCTTCCACACAAACGACATGAGCACCGTTCGAAACACTATCGAACGTCTCGACAGTTCTCTAGCCGGCAGCCTCCTTACCAAATTGGCGTCAAGACTGTACCGACGACCTGGACGGGCCGGCAGCTTGATGAGCTGGGTACAATGGACGCTCATCGCTCATGGTGGCGCCCTAGCCTCACAGCCCAAGGTCGTCCAGAGCCTCAACAGCTTGCAAAAAGTACTGGCGGAGCGCGCCAAGGGGCTCAACAGCCTGCTCGCCCTCAAGGGCAAGCTGGACCTACTCGACGGCCAGATGGCGCTGCGGAGAAAATCCAAGACGAATGCCGGTCTGCTGCATGCAGGCGAGGACGCCGAGGAGGACGTTGTCTGGGTCGAAGGGGAGATTGACGGTGCCGACGCAAAGGGCTTGAGGAGAAAACGACAAGGCTCTGAGAGCGAAGACGAGATGCCGGGGACCAATGGCTTCGTTGGCGATTCGGATGACGACGAGGGGGACGACTCACAAGCCGAGGAAATCGATGACGACGCAGAAGATGCCGCAGAGCCGCTCGACGAGGACGAGGTAGTCCACGACGATGTCGATGAGTCCATGGGCGAGGAGGAAGAGAGCGACGTGGAAGCGAGCGCGCCGCCGTCCAAGGCGCAAAAAGTCTCGCGGTCATCGGCGCCGAGGCGGAAGTAAGTAGCCGAGAGAGAGCACAAAAGCGTGCGAAACGGAAAGATTTCTGGAATTTGTCCCTTTGCTCCGGTCTCCCTCCCGCATCTGCGACACGACAAAAATTCTGTTCCTTTTTCTTGTCTTCTATAAAATGGTCATTTTCCATGGCGTTTGGTCTTTTTCTGCAATGGACATCTACCTCGATGATGCTTGCATAGGTTTACTTCTATAAAGACTTGACTTTGAGTTTTTTAAGGTAAATAGGTATAACCGGGGTCGCAAATTTAATGTTACTCTTGTTACCACTGCCGTATCTTCGCAAAGTAACCCATATTATGCAGCGTGTTCCCCCTTACGACCTAGATTTTACTACTCATGTGCGAGATTTAGGACAACCAAGTTCTTGATCTCCAAGCCGAGGTCGACGAGGGGTTGCATGGTCACTGGCGACGACAGTTCACGTCAAGATATCGAGACCATTCAGGCGTTGCACCTTGCTCGCACGCAGGACCACTCTTGGTCGGCTTCGACTCCGAAGAGACGGGACGGGCAAGGGCCTCTTTGCGTGTAGCCGGAGAACAGGCGCCGGCTCGAAGGGCAAGTCGCGCGCGACGCCGTTCTTGAAAGCTTGCCAAACTCGCCGGTCTGGTGCGACGCCTTGCATACGGCGCGGGCTGGCACAACATGATGCGGTGAATGCGTGGCTTGTCTCAAAAGATTAGAATTCGAGGCCTTTCCCAACCCTAGCCCTCTGAATAGGCCTTCACTGAGGCTCACTGAGGACTCCCACCTCACGTCGATTCCATCTGCGGCGTTGTTTCTGCTACATAATCCGCTTATTCGCACCTGTGAATGTGCGATGCTGCTTGACAGAACCAGTGATACGACGAAAGCATGAGTGTACAGCTCAGCATGCTGATGCTTGATCCATTAGAGAGGCGTTTTTCACGCTGCCTTGTACTTTCGGTAGAAGGTAGCAAGATCAAAAAGCCTGGTATCAGATGTGCAATCAATACGGCCGGCTTAGCGGGGAGTACGAAGGCCCTTTGTACCGTCCCGAACATACAATCTGATCAGGGTAATGCACGCAACCTGCCGCAGTCCCCATGTCGAAATTCTCACCACTGGTCCAACACTTCAAGATTGGTTCGGATAACTGCATTCACGTACGAATAGGTCATAGGTCAAGATGAGAAGCCCACACAATATCCAAGCCGGTGACTTGAAACAAATGATATCCGACGCAAAGGTAGAGTAAAGTTCCTGCTCCGGCGTCAACGGAATATAGTTTCCCACCAGCACAGGCCGATTTCAAGTATTCGCCTATCAGTCCACTTTATCCTTATCGACAAAACCCACAATGCCCATACTCCGATGCTCAGCTAGCCGGAAGAGACCCCGCAGCCTCTGCTTGATGCTCCAACCATGAAAACCCGTAGTGCTATGCAATAAATCCCCTCGTCTGGCCCTGGCATATTCACCAAGACATACCTGCTGTATAAGACGAAGCCATCTCCAGCGTCAGTCTCCTCGATTTTGCGAGATCTAGTCCCTTGTATGTGCTCTTCGCGAACCATGACAAAATCCATGATAACTCCAACGCCCGCTATGCCTGAATCAAACATCCGATGAAAGGGAAAATCAAAGAAAGACAAAGAGCAACAAGTCGCGGATGTCTTATACGGCCCAGCTGCCCCTCCGCTCCCTCACTCCCCAGGCGAGCGGATCCAGGTTGTCCAGGTTCGGGTGTTGCTCCGCCCATTCGCGTATGTACAGCCTGAGAGCTTTCCATCGTGGACACCTGGCGTCCTCGGTTATCTCCTCGGGGTTTATCTCTAGCATATGACCCATTGCCATGCGACTCTCGTCGTCACGGCTAAGCTCTTCGATGCTAACGCGACTAATCTTAGAAAGCTCCTCGTCGAAAGAGCGCGCCATTGCCGGATAACCAAGAGACAGGTAATTGTAGACCTGTGTAACGAATGCGTCATCAAACTCTTGCAAGATCTTTTCGTGACGCTCGGCCTTTGACTTTTCTTGACGAAGACGCTCGTCCACGCCCGCGAGCCTGGTCGCGACCTGAACCTGGCCGTTCCGACCAGACGACCACATACTGCCGGGCCAGTCGGACGAACCAGATGATTGGAAAGTCGGGCTGGGCTCCTCGCTCAACACATCGGACGCAATGGGATCGCAGGGCGATCCCGGCGGCTGCGGCGTGACAATCATTGCGTAGCGGCCGTTGGCCGACATGTCGCAAGTGTTGTTCGACACTGAGCCACAGCGATGGCCGTTCCATAATCCGATTTGACCTGGTGCATTCCGGTTCCTTTCTCTCGAGCCGTTTTGCCCGTAAAATGGATGGTCAGTCTCCAACTTGGTTTGTTTTGGAGACGGGCACTTTCGAAAGGTCAGGTCCTTGCCGAGCATGGGCGGCGACGCAGCCTGCCTCATGAGTCGGAGCTTGGGATCCTCTGGCTGAAGACCAAAGGCCCCAAAGGGTCGACCGCATCCCGCGTCGGGGACGAGGCGGCCATTGTCGGCGGCCGGAAACGAGCCCCCGCCAGAAATGCTATCGAGCTTTGCGGCACCTGGAACTGACAGGAGCTGTCCCGCGGCGCAGAAGCCGTCAATGGGCCGATTGAAATTGGCCAGTGGGGTCAGAGCGTCTCTCATGGACTGCAGCTCAGCCAGCGAATCCCGCCGCTGCTCGGGAGCAACCCTGTTGGCTGTTGTCCACAGTGGGTTAGGGGGTATGGTGAGGTCCATTTCGTCGAGGTCGGAGTCGGTTGTCATGGGGGTGTCCTCATCGACCCTAGGTGACGCCTCTCCATGATGGTTCTGAGTAAGATGCTCGGCATGTTCTTGCATGTGCTTGTGCCACCAATTCAGGCCCAGATTGGACGATTTACGCCTCGCGCGAGACTGGCCTTGGTGCTGATGCGCATCCTCGGCCGAGTTATCGCTGCCTGAGCTCTCGCGGAAGTAGAAGTGAGCGACACCGCCCTCACGAGCGCGACTGTTGGGGAATGCAGCCAGGGCGGCTTCTTCAATTTGACGTGCAGCATCTTTGGCCGCCAGCTCGAGCAAGTATTCCTTTACCCCCTCATCTTCCGTCTCTCGCCGTGTTGGCGGCATGTGACGGATCGACTCATCTTCCGGTGCATCCCCGCGCTTGCGCCGGTGTCGGGGCTTGGCCGCGTAAATGTGATTTGTGTAGGGAGTAATGTCAGTCTTATCGGTCGGACGGGTGGCAGGACCTGGGTCTCCGGCTCTCCGCGACCTCCTCGAAGTCTCAATGAGTTGAGGGTGAAAGCGACCGTGTCGCTGCTGCGGCTCGGGAATTGCCGGTGAGGCAGATCGAGGAGACGGCTCAGGGGTCAGCTCGGGCTGCGGCCCGACGCATACTGGCTGCGCCTGTTGTGCCGGCTTGCGAATCGATTGGAAGGTGGTCTCGATGGGGATTGGGGCGAAGCGCCGTCTTGTGTCGTTGGGGTTCGCCATGTCAAGACAAGACAGGGCTATAGAGTTGAGTTGCAGTTCGTCGGCGAAGGACTTAGGACTGTATCGACGGTACCAGTCAACCGGGGTAATGACGCCAGGTCCAAGCTGGACGCGCCGCAGCTATGGAGCAAGAAGTCGTGATGCGCTGCTTGTGATGCGGCATGAACGAACAATCGGGAAACGGTTTCGAGGCAAAGGGGCCCAAAGCGTGATGTCGCTGAAGCCCGTTGGCAATGCACGGACGTTGTGTATCGACCAAGTAATCTGAAGAGCAGCCGGGCAAGGCGAGCGCCCTCGTACAAAGACGAGCAGCTGACAGTTGTGATGGATGTTGGAAAAAAGAGAGCAGTACAGCACAGGACAGCACGGTAGCGACAGAGTGGAGTTTTTGCGTTTTGGGTATGGAGACGACGCGATTAAAGCAGCGGTGGCCTCACGATGGTAATGAACGAGGATGCTTCCATGCTATGGAAAGTTAATGTCAACCGTCCCCCAAGTTTCTTCTCGTGTGTCTCGCCTGTTGGTGGGGTGGGGTGGGCCCCTGTTGCGCAGTTGATGGTGGGGGAAATCGCCAACAGCGTATCGGGGCAGGCGCGGCAGGGCTTCGCTGACTGTACTTGCACGGTGTGACGAGAGATTAGAAAGTCATGTAAATACGGACATCGGTGCGGTGGTTTTGGATAAGTAAACACTGTATAGTGACATGATCTCCCACCGCCTTGGATGAGCGTCGGTACCCACTCCCCTTCGCTACCGGTGAGCTCGACTTGGCAACAAATCAAATCACGACTCTCTCGATGCTCTTCACAAGACGCCTCGCTCATCATCAATCCTTTCAGCTTTCGCCAAGATATCACCGCATGCCTCATCAAATCGTTTTTTCTCCATCCAAGAATCGACACAAGCTGGAGACTTCTACTCTTCTCGCATGACTCCTTGCCGCCGATGTCAACCTTACATCTTGCTACCAATTCAGACTTTGTGTGTCCGGGCAGCTCTAAATGTACAACAGCACGATGCCGCTTTTGGTCGGTAGAAGGGGCTTGTTGCTTGGCAAGTATCGATCCCGCGACTGCCGCCAAAACTCCCCATGAACCCCCAAAACTGCCAATTGACATTGAAAGGCATCCGCTGCTTAGATACGCGTCTTAGTGGCAGGGCGAAACGAACGTGACTCTTCTCTCCGCGCAAGGTGCGGGACAGGGTTACACCGTCCCGACAAGAAATCGATGAACACAAGCGGCACAGATTGCGAATTACGAGTGACACGAGAATGCCTACTGCATTGTACATATGTATCTATTGTATTTGTATCTTGGAGGAAAGACCCGGATGCAGCAGTCGCCTGGTGCCACGCCGCCCGTCCGCTAACGCGTGGATATCTACAATGACCTCATCGTCCGTCCGTATATCGAAGGACTAGACTGATTTCGAACCAATAGACCGAGGGCGCATCTGCCAGTAAGGCCCTTTACTGAGCCGCAAGTAGGAGTTGCTGCCAAAGTCAAAGGACGAATATACTAAAGAATCATCGACATCCTCATGGCTAAGTTAAATGATACGCGATTCTATGGCTGACGGATTTCTCCACCAAGAGCAGCCAAGCGAAATTGACTTCAAGCCAAAAAGGGTCCTCATCCCTGCTCGGCCACAGCATCGCGGGAAACGAACGAGGCTGATACAGGGGCAATTGCAAGCCGCAGCGCAACGGCCGGCCGGTGCGCCTAAATTGCCACAATCTTTCCATCCGAGCATGGCTTGAACTGAAATCGCAAGGTTCAAGGCACACGCGAATCGATGCCTCGGGCGAATCGTTCTTCGGCAGCGACACTCGCAACCCCGCATTCCCTCGAACAGTTCCTGGTCCCAAGTTAGATTTCCAGACAGGAATCTCCGCACTTCCTTGAAGCCATGACCGCGGAGACGTCCTTACTGTACAATACAATTAGGAAAGACGGTATCATTGCGTTAGTGATTGATCACCAATACGGCCCTCCATCGGCCTTGTTCCAAATCATATCGCGACATCCAGTAGGCACCGGTCACCACCAGACGAACTGTTGCGCGGAAAAGACGTCCCGACCCTGCGAATACCCCAATGGCTCTGGCTTCCGCTCCGAGGACGGCAACTTGGCGCACGCGATATACATTTGTACGGTATGAACAATGCATTGGCGGACTTCGCGCATACACCCACATATGCGAAGGATAGCCTTCAACGAGACACATGCATTTTGGACGGCAAAAGAACTTGCGAGAACCATTGCTCGTCGCCGTCCTCGCCTCCACTCGGGTCTGAATGAACTTCAAGTCGCACTTGATAAGGCTTGGGGAAATCGCCTGTCGTGCTGCGACTGAACGATATACCGCCCCCGGCCTGTTGGTTTCTTCTCACGCTGGCTAATGATTCGTGCTGATAAGAGGCCTTTCGGTGCGTGTCCGTGTGATTGTCACGCTACTTCGTAAACGTCACACAAGATAGGTAGAACAAGCAGAGACCAGAGCGGCGAACGTGCAACGCGACGATACGCTCAATAAGGACCTTTGGAAGACCTGAGAAGACATTTGCAGAACCTTGATGTCGAACGTGGCCGTGGAGGAGCCGCGAATGCTGGAGTCCCCCGCGGTAGGCTCGACATCATTGACTCAACGAGCGCCGTAATCCTGCTCGTTTTCCGAGAAGCTCGGTAGTAAAGCCACATGGACACGAGCATCGATGAACGATCTGTATCGTGAGCTGTATGTCTCGAGGCTAACAAACTTGAAAACATTCACCCCACGATGCGCTGTCATATGCATTCTAATGTATACGCACACCTCGCACAGCGCATGGCAGCCAGCCAGCGGCCTGTACTGTGGGTGATGCAAGGACTCCGTCCGTACGACTTTTCTACGCGTGGCACGCGGCGGCGCATTGTAAAAGGTGCATACATAAGTTACGTAGCTGCCACTGTCCCAAGACATGCACGGGCGCTAGGCAAACCCCTTCTCGCGTAATTTCGAATGGACCGGGGATTAATAAAGCGCCAGATGGGGAATCGGCAGTGCAAAGTAAAGACTTCAGCACACGGTGTGAGGAATGTCGTATTGTCAGACTGGCAAAACTCATGATGATGAGGACGAAAGGCCCAGGAGCATCCTCGTCCTTCAAAGGGGGGAGCATTTACTCCGCCTGGCCCAGCATTCTGTTTCCCGGGCGGATGCTGTGCAACACAAGGGCGCGGCACGACGACTTCGGATGAGCCGTTGTGAAGGCTCTTAGTTAATGTCACTTTGCCAGAGCTTGCCTAAGAAATGGCATTGGACGACATGAAAGAGGTCTGACGAGATTCCTCATTTGCGCCGAATCGGCAAGTTCGCAATCAACATTCATGGCAGCGTGAGTCGCTGTTCAACGGCTCCCCGTTGGGTACGTTGAGGGCGAAGGCCCATGGTTCTGAGAGAGGCTTTGCCATGCTCATGATCGACGTCTTGGAAGATCCGTATGTTCATCCCGAGACCTTGCGCTCTAAACGGGCACTAAGCTGCATGCGTTGTCTGCCGGCGAGCCGGATAGTACACCGACTCTCCGGTCCACGAGCCGGAACAGCGGAGACACTCGAGTCCAGACGATGTGCGGCGACGGATCTTCACACTAGTACGAAACGTATCGACGACATGCTCGCCTGCCGCTTCCTGGTCGCGGAGTAGACATGGGGATGGCGATCGCGCAGGGTGATGCGCATCAGCAAGCGCGGCGGCGGCGTGCGTGCAAGGGCGTGGGTTCGAAGACACTCAAGGCACTCCGGTGGCTCGTCGTGATGGCGGTCCCCTTTGTCGCAAGGGAACTGTTCTATGCTTTTTCGACTGGGAGAAAAAAGGGAGCCGACCATCGATATTTTTAGTTGAGAGCAAGGGGATAGCGACTTCGGCTCTCCAGCCTTGGTCTGGTCCGTGAGACAAAAAGGACCACCAGCGGCAAGTGAGTCGCTTGCGCCGAGACACGGGGACCGGTTCCCTTGGGGTCTGCTTGCGAGGTCTTCGCTGACTGCTCCCTCTTCTACGTCGGCGACCGGCATTCCTCGTCAGGCTTAGCCCTGGACGTCGCAGTTGATGCTGTCGCTAGACTAAAGATGAGCGGGCTTCATCTCCATTGATGATGGCGCATCAGAGGCCGACAAGCATTGAGGGCGGCTGTGTCTCGTCTCGAGTTGCTCGTTCACGTCTGTGCGCGCGCACTCGGCAGTCTGATGGTCTGCGGGATCTGGGGTGCAGAGCAAGTACGGTCGGTGGACGCTCGGCAGCGTGACCGCAAGGAGAAAGCCGACGTCGCCAAGGCAAGCCTCATGGCGATAGCAACTGGTAGATTGCCAAATCAGCAGGCAGTTCCCCTGGTGACGTCCCTCGAAAACGGGCAAGGTAGCATTGCCTTGGTCGAAGGCAAACGATATAATCTCGGCGTCGTCTCCGCCCTCGAGATGCAATGGCAATGATGTTCGGACAATCCTCGAGCGACAAAGGGGCGGGATATTTGATCAGCTTGCACTGTCTGCGCTTAAGCTCGGCAGGCGAGACAGTTCGAGGCCGACGTTGCTGATCGCCAGGCACCCGGGACAAGCTTGAAGCAGGAGAACGGCCCGGCGCAGTGGGACTGAGGCAGTGCAGTCATGGGGTTGACGGGCAGCTGACCGGGGAGAAACACGGCATCCCAGGAGCCCCAAGGAATCTGGAGCTTCGGGGCCGCCGTCCGCCTCACCATGCGCATACTGCACATAACTTAGCTTATTGATGCCACGAGGAGCAGGGTAGTTCAGCTCCAGCCTCTAAGGTACGCGCGAGCTGCTGCTACTGGCTTGATACCTGGGACAGTCTATCGGAATGCCACCCAGAAGCGCATCTTGGCCGGTAGACGCATTGTCATTCTCAAACGGCACCGCGGCCTGCACGGCTACAGGGGAAGACGGCCATGTGCTGAAGTAAGTTAGATTGCGCGGGAGCCCTTGGGTGCTTCTACTCTATCCAGGCCTCAGTACTCGAGAGCGTCTCGAGAAGGCACGGAAGGAAGAGATTGATGATGAAGCGCATGTCCTGAGCTTTGACTGACAAGAATTGTGGGTGATACCTTGGCAGAAGCAGGATGTCAATTGCCGTCAGAGAGCCGTTTGGCCCTGTGTGTTAGGACAAGTCGTCCGATCAACCAGTTCGATCGGAACGTCTTTAATATAGCGAGTAAGATACAGTGCAGATACGGTGCTTGGGGGAGACGGAAGAAGTTGAGCGAATCTTTGAAGGTCTGGGCACTGGGCGTCATGGAGATAGGGTGAAGCAACCAACTTGCCTGTTTTCACGATCAGATGTCGAGTTTTGCACTGTGCTAGCCCAGTGCGAAGATGAAAACTCAGTACTTCGTGCACCGTAGGATGCGGCAGATGCCGGAGGCTAGGCTCAAGCTCTCCATCAACAACCCATGCGATTATGATGCTCCAATGGCACGCGACAGCTACAGTACTGTACAGTAGTAGGCCTAGGCCTGCTTCCCAGACGGACATGGATGTGTCCAAGTCGCCAGGCACTCGCTCGATACTCGCAGATTGAGCCTTGGCCGATGGCTTTTTTTCTACATCGGCGGTATCGCCGACGACGACACGACATACAGTACAGTATGGTTGGTGGCGCTGGCTGACATTGGCTTCCCTTTCAACACATCCCCCCATCTCTCTCGCTGCGTTGCGTTGCGTTGCGTTGCGCTGGGCTCGTCTCGTCTCGTCTTGTCTCGTCTCGTGCGTGGACAAGGACGAAGACAAGGATAAGGACGAGGACCAGGGGGTAATGAAGCGACTTTCTCGTGGGCCTCTAGGCTGCAGCCCAGTCCAGGACAGCCAGTCGACACGGACGCGGTACCTGGCCAAGGCTGGAGGCGCGGTCCTTGTCGGGCATTACAGCTTGCATCTGCAGCCAGCAGCAAGTCCAAAAAGACACTGTGGGCAGAAAAGAGGTGCTCGTCATTTCATCATCCGAGGCAGGCCAGGAGCCAATATCCGCCCATGCTTGCCAGTGGTTACGATTCGTTCTGTTGCAAGGTTTTCCTCTGTTTTTCATCTTGGGCAAATACGAACAGGCTTCCGGTGCCCCATCATTTATACGCGACGGACACCCGAGGAAAATCCCACCCTTTCGAAAGACGATCCTTTCTCTGACTTTTCGCTGGTGGCCTGTGCTGATTTGCTTTTTGCGGTTCGCGGGTCCATCTCCATCGGCTTGGGACTGCGCCGCATCTCTCCTGGATTGGATCCCATCATCCCACTGCCTTGCTCTGTCACCCCTTCAGACAAGATTGAGAAGACGACAAAAGAAAATCGACAGCCAAGCGGAAGGCCAAAAAGGATATCAGGGCCCTCCCCAAGCAACCCAGCTGAGCGCCTTCGGGTTGGCCCGTCTTATTCAAGAGGTCCAGCCGCGAATTGTTGCGACAGTTTTGCCGTCGAATCAAGCAGCGATTCCTGGCACCTCTGCTGCAACGCCCTTTGTTGCCCTCCCGGCCCGTCTCAGAAAGGAAGAGCAACAGCACAGACTTTTTGAGGCCTCAGCGCAAGCAAAAACAAAGAAAAGCGGCTTTCCCCTCCCCCGCCTGGCTTCCTTGTCTTCCCACCCTCCAGAAACGCCTTTAGCTCGTGTCGTCCTGTCCTCTTTCGTCGAAAGGGTCGGGTGTGTCTTTCCCCAAGACGGTGCTGCTCTCACAATTGTCTTGTCTCGCCTGCTTTCTTAGCGCGTTGCCCTACCGTACCATACCGTACCATACCGCAAGGTACAGTACATGTACAGCTATTGTGCGACTGCAGCAGCCGCAGACAGGACCGGAGAGAAAGGCGCACAGGATCTTACCATTGAGAGCTTAAAGTTCCGGCCACTTATTATGTTTCGGCCAGACTTTGGCCGCTGAGAAACAAACCGCCCCCGTCTTCCCCCATGTTTACTTGTTGAAGGGGCCGCTAAATTAGGTATGTTTGCATCAGCTTGGATTGATTTGACGGGTTATACTACTGGACTGCTTGCTCCGTTTGTTGCATCGACTTCTGGAAGATGCTCGCTGACACGCACGCAGCCCAGCAAAGGTCGCACTCTCCCGCCTGTCACGTCGCCCCTTTCCGACCATTTGGGTGGCCGCAGCCCGCCGGAAAACAGGGCCACCATGGCCGCCGCAAATCCTGTCACTTGGGCTCCCTCAAGAGCCTCCGTGTCGCAACAACACCCTACTTCAAGTAAAGACACCACCGACCAGACCCTGTCATCTTCGTCCACACCGAGTCCTTCCTTGTCGCCGACCCGATCCGTCATCAATCGCGTCGCTACGCCGCTCGGCCTGTTCCCCGGTAACAGCGGGACCGGCGACGGCATCGCGCTGGCAAGGCATCAGAAACAGCAGCAGCAGCAGCATCACCAGCAGCAGCCCATGGAAACGATGTCGCCCGCCCAAACACCAGTGCCTGATGCCGCCTCGCCATCCCGAATCGACGACCGCAACCAAGTCGATGTCATGTCCAAATCAGGCGTCAACGCTCGAGGTCGACAACCCCATCCTCGTACCGGTCCCACCGTCGCCCAGGGCCCCGTCGCCCGCGGCACGACCCATGGATACGAGGCCCCGGCCCCATCGACGGACCCTGTCGCGCGAATGACAAACACCATTTCCCCCCCAGACAGCAACGCTGATGGCCGCAACTCTCCTTTTCCTGACATTCGCCCCCTTCGCACCGCCAGCGTCCGCGCAGATACCAGGCTCGCCCAGCCAAAGCCCATCGCCTGCACCGCCCAACAAGGGCCTGATCTTAAGATGCGCCCGGGCTCACCCATCGGGAACATTGCTCAGCTTGAGGCCACTGCCGAGAGGCTTTCAATGACCAGTTCCATCGACGACGCCATTCGCGACTTGCACGGTGAACTCAAGCGATCCGACAGCCGACGCTCCTCCATTCTTGCCGCCAGTCTGCGCATGGCCTCGGCCGACACATCAAACAGCGACGATCCGGCTCACGTCCCCGACCAGTTTGCAACCCGACATCTCTCGACCACGTCGTCAATTGTATCCACTAACACGGCTGCTCGTCACGGCGGGTACTCCCCCGCTGCCTTTGTAATGTCACCGACACAATCGTTCTCGGGGCGTCTACGCTCCGGCTCAAAAGGTGCTGCTGGCAGGCCTGATGGAGAGTTTGAGTCGCCGCTCTCCCGCCACGGGCCTGGCAAATCATCAGAGAGAAGCGTCCGCTCCACTAAAATGTTTCTGGCGGAAATATCCGAATCCGAGCCAGTTGCGCTTACCCAAGCTGCCTTCGACGAAGCCGATGCTGCGCCGCCGATTGAGGAGCTCATTGACGAGAGCACCCTGCCGCTGCCGCACCACGACGATGACGATGAACCGCACGTAACATCTCACAACGATGCGCCTCATGTCGCTCGCGATAACGTACCTGCACCACTGCGGATCCGGAATCACACTACAGTCGACAGCGAACAAAGAAGCGAGCAAAGGAGCGAGGAGATCGTGGAGCAAGAGGAGGAGAGGTGCACCAGCTCTCACTCCAATAACACGTTCCAGCAGTGTCAGGAAGCCTTTGTCGACTTTGACGGTGTGCATTGGGAACCCGAGCCTGAGCTGCAGTTGACCGAAATGGACATTTTCATGCCGGAAATGGAGACTGACCTGGCGACGCCTCGAGCCCTTGCAGATGGTCTGGTCATGCCTCAATCTCACATCGATCCCCGTACCGGTCAATCCATGATGTACTATCCAGCTCGCGTTCCAGCCATGCTCAACGTTCCACCCAAGCTGTCGAACAAGCCAAAAGCGGCCCAGCGGAATCAACGTCGCTCCCAGGTCCTGAGCGCCATGATGGAGACGAATGGTCAACTCGCCATGCACGGCGCGCCGTGGATGTCGTCGCCCCCCGAACCTCACACACCGGGGCCAACCGCCGACAATCGGCAATCTTGGCTTCCCGACCCCCTTGCCGGCCAACGAGACTCGCTTGTCTTATTGACTCCCGGTAGTCCCGAAAAGAGCCAAAAGGCTCCGTCAAGCAACGGCAATGAAGAAATCACGCCCGATGCAGAGACTGCGGCGCAAGGCCCCGCGGGACAGTCGGCACAACGTCAGAGTGCAATGCTCGACTTCGACAAGCGCAGGTCTAGGGCATCGGCACTCATGAAGTTACCACCTCAGCTTCGTGCGAGCGCATTCTTCGACCTACCGTCAGCCACCGCGGATGTCGAAATAAAAGATGGGTCCGCCATGGCGACTCTCGAGAGCATACTCGACGCATCGGCAACAGCACCAGTGAGCGCTTTCACGGACCATACCCTAGCAGTACCGGATATCAATGCGCAGAAGAAGAAGCACAGATCACGAAAGTCTACTGCAACCCTCAGTGGTATTCCTGCCGGCTCCCAATCCACGGGAGCATTGACTCCTAATGTGTTGTCTCCCGAGCCGCGTCCCAAGAAGCGGTCCTCCTTCATGTGGCTCGGCAAGAGAAACAGCAGTTACAACGACGACAAGAGCCGGCCGCGGAGCATGGCCAGCGCCCCATTGCCAAGTCCGGGTGAAGGAACTGGAGAACTCGAAGATGGGCTGTCGGCAGACGGCAGTGGTGAAGAGACTCCGTTGAACGGTCAGGCCGCCGAGGAAGCCTCGGAAGGATCAGAAGAGTCGGGAGACGAGGAGGCTTACCACGGCCCACCCACCACACTACTTGCCGAATTGCAACTGCGCAAACAGGAACAGCAGCTACGTAAGAAGAACATGGGAAGCGGGTTTCCCAATGGAATCCACGCGACGCTGTTGGAAATGGATACAGTTGCCGAGACGCAGCGAAAGCACCGACAAACGAAACGAGTAAATCTTGCGTGGGAAGATCCAGGTGTGCACTTGGATCAGAATGGGTCCGACGACGAAGATGTCCCCCTCGCCATTTTAGCTGCGATGCAACAAGGTGCCAAGAACAGGGCCGATCTCGAACGCCCGATGGGTCTCATGCAGCGTCGCGAGCTGGAGGACAATGAGCCTCTAAGTCGCCGTAGAGCGCGTCTTCAAGGTGTGGATAACTTGCCTCCTATGACACTTCATCAAAGGCAGAGCGTCATGTCCTTTCCGGCTTTGCGGGCTGCATATGATCGCTCTCCGAAGTCTGCCATTGGCCCGAGCCCTGGCTCTGAGCAGGAGGAAGACGAGAACGAAACGCTGGGTCAAAGAAGACGAAGACTGGCTGGTACGGAGGGTAGCGATAGCGGCCTGCTGGCAGCGACGAGGCCTGTCAGTGCGTCGTTTTCTGCAGAGCTTCTGAGTCAGTTTGGCGATGTCGAGCCCACGCAGGAGAAATCAAAGAAAGACAAGGTTCCGGAAGAGGTCAACGGAGAAGAAACCTTGGGACAGCGGCGCCGACGCTTGCAAGCCGAGAAGGAAGCGCGCGATCGGGAAATGAGCCACGGCAACAACACAACGAACATCATGGCAACAGCTGGCGCAGCACCGCGAATGAGTCGAAAGCTTAGCATGGCCGACGTTTTGGCCGCGCATCCAAAGAAAGAGGGCGATATGCGGGCGCGACAAGAGGAAGCTCGCCGTGCCGACGAGAAGCGTCTTGCGATGGAGCGCGACGCAAAGATGGCGGCTATGAGGAGACAAATGCCCCAGACTCTAGTACAATCTCAGGTCGATCGGTCTGGTGGATTCAGAGGCGGCGCATACAACGACGGTTCGGGCGGCGCAGGCCCTCTGGGATCTCGAAGCAGCGTCGTTCTGAACTCCCAAGGCCTGGGCCAAGGACCGTATGGCGTCCAAAACAGGTCGAGCGTCTTGCTCAGCAACTACGGCGGGCAAGCACATCACCCCGTGTATGGCGCCGTGGGCGGCTACGGATCGGCAAACCACATGAATGCCTCAGGCTTCCTCAACAATAACCCGGCCATGTATGGAGGAGGAATGACGCCAATGGCCATGGGAGGTGGCTCCATGGATCGTGTCGAGCAGTGGAGACACGGCGTGCATCCTTGACGACGCTCAGGATTGAATTCATCAAAGTAGCTCAAGTTCTTTGTCCTGGCGACCAATATCTATTTGATTTGGGAGCGGCCGCGCCGTTAGACGGCTGCTCCTATCTTTGGCTCTCTGTTTCTTTTGGAAATACTTTGAAGCGAGCCGCGAAGAGGCAACAAGACATGTTTTTTACCCTGGGGAAGTTCTTGCATGGCGTGGCGCTGGTTTAACATACATACACACACACTTGGTATACAACTTTTCATTTACTTCACGTATGGGTATAGGGCGGCCGTTGTATCAGCCAGCCGGCGATGGCTCTAAGATTGTACCACATCTTGCCAAACAATAGATGACGCCTGTTGAAAATGGTGCCCTTGCATAATGTGGCTGGTGCTCTGTGTTGTGCATCGACGGCTCGCGCCATCAATGGTCATGAGTTGAGAGCCGCATACTTTTGCTCTGCTTGCTCAAAGGCGCTGTGCAGGGGCACCTGAGACAGGTCAACGAGTCTTGTGCCCTTGGTGAACTTCCATATCAGGTAAGCTCCCAATACGAGAGGAATATCGCTGGATAGGTCTGGGGTCAGTATACCGCAGCGTTCCCAGGTTTTAGAAGGCGTGAATACGTACAGGTATGACGAGACAAACGTCATTGGCTCCCAGCGACCTTTGGTGAAGACGGCGAAGCCGGCTGTGAGGAGAATGATGATGGATAGGATGAGTCCGAACCAAGATGTGTATACTAGAGACTGTCAGCTCATTATCACGTAGATACCTACGTAGGAAACCAGAGATTCAAGGGTACGTACTCGTCCACGAATTATACCATGGGAGTCTCGAAATCGGAATGCCTTGCTTCTTCATGGCCAATCTCAATCGAATGTGATTGAGCAAGATGGATATCCACGAAAACAGGACACCGGCCGAGGTCAGACTGACGAGCCACCAAAACACGGTAAGAGCATCGTTGGATAGGGTCATGAAGCTGAGGAACATGAAGAGAGTGAAGAGCAGGACGCAGACATAGGGCACGCCCCAGGATGTTGTGCGCAGGAAGATGCGAGGAGCCTGGCGTTTAATGGCGAGACCGTAAAGCACACGGGTGCCAGCGAGCAGAGCCTGATTGGAAGCGGACCAGGCCGAGGTGATGACGATGGCGTTGATGACATGAGGAATGGCGGGAATGCCGGCCTCTGCGACGGCGAGGACAAAGGGACTCTTTGCGACGGTGCTGCCGGAGTCATCGAGGTCCGGATTGTTGCTGGCGACGAGCATGCCGACGATGAGGATGGACAACATGTAGAAGAGGACGATGCGGATAAAGACGTTCTTGCAGGCGGCAGGGATGGCCTTGCGCGGGTTCTTGGTCTCGGCGCCGGCCATGGCGATGGACTCGACGCCGGCAAAGGAGAAGACGGCACCGGTCATGGCGCTCCAGTAGCCGAGGAAGCGACCCCAGTTGCCCGTGGCGACGAACTCGACAAAGGGGCCCGGGTCGGCCCAGTAGGTGAAGTAACGAGCGGGCACGCCCTTGATGCCGCCGAGGTCGACGACGAGGCCAAAGACGACGAGGAAGACGACGAGGGCGATCTTGAGGAGGGCGAAGAAGAACTCGACCTCGCCAAAGACGCGGACATAGGCGAAGCCGACGGCCGTGGTGAGCAGGATGAAGACGACAATGTAGACGGACGGGTGGACGGCGTCGGTCCAGTACTGGAAGAAGACGCATATCGCCGTGATCTCGGTCGGTATCGACAGCAGGTTGCCGTAGACGAGGTTCCAGCCGACGGCGAAGCCCCAGGCCGGGTCGACGAGGAACTCGGCGTGGCGCACAAAGGCGCCCGTCACGGGCAGCAGCGCGGCGACCTCGCCCAGGGCCAGCTGCACGGCGCACACGAGCATGCCGACGGTCGCGTAGCCGAGCAGCGCGCCCAGCGGTCCGCCGCGCTGCACCGCCTGTCCGAGGCCCAGGAACAGGCCCGTGCCGATGGCGCCCGCGATGCCCAGCATCGACAGGTGTCGCTCCGCCAGGCCTCGTCGGAGTCGCGTGCCCTCGGTCGCCGTCACCAAGTCGCCGTCCGTGTCTCCGGGTCGACCGCCGTCTCCGGAGCCGTCGAAGAAGTTGGCCCCGGGCGGAGCGGAGCGGACCTCATCATCGTCGTCCTGCTGCTGCTCCTGCTCGTAAGAGGGAGGAGAGGAAAAGGGCCGTCCATGAGGTTGCCGCTCAACATCCGAGAGATAATCATGCTCTTGATTATTGTTGGTATTATTATCAGTATTATTCGCAAAGTCGCTTCCGCGCTGGCGCCGCGGGATGAAGCGCGAGACCTGAAAGAAGCCGCCTTTGCTACCGCCGGCGCCGC
Source organism: Hirsutella thompsonii MTCC6686 (assembly GCA_000472125.2). NCBI lineage: Eukaryota > Fungi > Ascomycota > Sordariomycetes > Hypocreales > Ophiocordycipitaceae > Hirsutella > Hirsutella thompsonii. Next base: position 27,401 of record APKU01000125.1, read on the forward strand.
CCGTGGTCAGCGGGCTCTCATGGCCGCCGGCCGAAGCAGCGTCTGACGGCCACGCGGAAGAAGACATTGTCTTCTTGGCGTCTGTGCGGCGGCCGGCGGGATCCTCCAGCTTCTCGGATGATGGCTCGGCCGGGCGCTTGTTGGTTTGGCCGCGCCGAAAGGGGGAAAAGTCGGGCGTGCGGCTGAGGGAAGAGAGAAAGCCCATTGCCAAGGCCACTCTTTTTCTTTTCTTTTCTCTTTCCTTGTGTCACCTCTCTTATTACCGTCACCCTCTTGTTCGCTCTTCAACTTGTACTTGCAAATTTGATGTGACCCGGGTGCTGAGACAGATGAGTTGCTAACTTGCTTTTGTTGATGGCGTGCTTTGACCGGGACAATGCAGAGCGCTCTGAGATATCTTGTGTGCTTCGAATTTGTACGCGGATAATAAAATTTTACCACGTCGCAGTATTATTTCTTCACTCTCGCTAGGTCGTGCATGCCGAGCCGTCTTTTCAAGGGTGGTGGTGTTGCATCCAGTCCGGCCGACGAGGAGGAGAGGAGCTTTACAAGAGCGGCATGAGACTCATCGGATCGATTGTTTCTGATCAGCCTTTGAAACGGTCGTTTGGCTCAATGGTGACGAGAATGAGTCTTGTTGTACGGAATACAATCGAACCAAGAAACATGAAAGCCAGCGAAAGCAGGAAGAAAAAAAATTAACAAGCTTCTCTACGCGTGCCGTGGCGCGTAAAGCGGGCTCTCGCTAGGCTATACTAACTGTAATTACACTTACAGTAATGGTTGAGAGTGTCCACTTTGCCGTGTCGATATCCACTTTGTTGTCGAAAAAGAGGCATCCTTGGCGTGAAGATACTCTGAATTGTACGAATACGAAGTGACTTACAAAGTACCTACCTTTACGAAGTAGTACCTAGGTTGATGGTTTACTGCATTGACATCGCAATATACCGCTGACGGCATGCGTGGTAGGAATGGCATCATCTGCGCCTTGGTCAATCAAGACCTTGCTTTCCAATGTTGGATTTGGGAATCTCGTCGTTTCCAGACCAGCTGGCCGGCTTGGGACAAACTCTTGTTTCCTGAGCCCTGCAAGGACCAGGCTACTTCGACTTGCTCGCTTGCCATTAATTATCCTGTGACTCTATCTGGACTGAGACAGTTATATCGTCCGCAGCTAGGACTTTGAAGTTGCTTTCACATCTGTCCACTTGACCAAGTGCGCAACTCTTTGCCATTACACGAGTTACGGTAAATCCCATCTTCAGCGCGGGCTTAAGAGCAGTTAGTTTGACGATTCAAGATCCGGTCTATGACAACTCGATCAATGCAGCAAACCCGTCAAAGAGGCATCTCGAAAAGCGCTATGCCGTTATAGTCGCTACTGAATAAGACATCGAATCTGATGTATAGGACACTTGCTTCATAGACTTTTCCGGCTTTGGAGCGCCAGCTTGCCCTTTCGAGGAGCGCCTCATTCCCTCGCAACGCCCACTCATTGATTCCGAATGACATTCAACGGGACATTGAAAACGAGCGAAAGAAAAAGCCTCCAAACGGTCTTTCGTAATGAATATGCCACTCGGCTCCAATCCGGCCCAAGGTTGCCGTCTCTTTCCCAAGCCATCGACGATGCGTCCGGCAATGCCATGTAAGAAACTTTCACGGGCGATGGCGACCTTGGTCTGTCTTTGGACACAATGTATTCAGCTTATATCAATCATATGCCATCGAGAACATGGCACCTTTATTTGAATTAAGGAGGAATCGCCGGAACCGCCGCCAATTCCGTTGCGATCACTCCCGATGACCTGCTCGATGCCATGTATAGCATACGCAAAGACACATCACCACTGGTGAATACACAGACAACAAACATGGGACGCGCAAAACACCAGGAGCCGCGACGCAAGATGAAGGTCCTCGCCCTCGGCCTTCCTCGCACAGGCACGCTCTCCATGGCCGAGGCGCTGACGCAGCTCGGCTACGAAAACGTCCACCACACGCTCAAGCTCGACATTTTCCGCGACGACGCCGACTTCCGCTTCATGTCGCGCGCCGCCGACGCAAGCTTCGCGAGCCTCCCGGGGTACACGGGCGAGGCGCTGACGGGGGACGACTTTGAAGAAATCTACGGAGCCAGCGAGGCGGCGGCCGAGGGCGCCGCGCTCTTCGCGCCGCAGCTCATCCGCGCGTACCCAGAGGCCAAGGTGGTCGTCGTCGTGCGCGACTTTGACGGCTGGGCGCGCAGCGTCGACGACGTCGTCTTCAAGGGCCTCTGGAGTCCGCTGGCCGCCGTCTTCGTGCGCTTCGTCGAGCCCGCGCTGGGCATCGCCGTCGTCTCCGCCATGCGCAAGGCCAACCTGGGCTTCTTCGGCGCCCGCGACAGCCCCGACGAGGCCCGGAGAAATGCGCGCGCGGCCTACGATCGCCATCACCGCCTCATACGGGACATGGTGCCGCCGGAGCAGCTGCTCTTCTACCGCATGGGCCAGGGGTGGGAGCCCCTTTGCGAGTTCCTCGGCCGGCCGGTGCCGGACACGCCCTTCCCGCGGTCCAACGAGGCCCTCGGTCTCAAGGTGCAGGCGACGAAGCTCTTCTTCGTGGCCTTTGCCATGGCCTGCTGGCAGAAGCTGTCTCGGCTGTGGAAGCCGGCCATCCTCGGGCTCGGTCTGTGGTTGGCGGCGAGGAAGTTTTTACATGTAGCGTAGGCCCGGAATCACTTGTCGAATGGACTGATGGATATCTTCTCTTTCTCACTTCGTACGGCGTTGAGCCTTTCCCACTGAAAATGCGTGCTCCAAGATAGCAGGCGGCATCGTCGTCCGGGTCGAGGTTGCAATCGCCGACAGTCAGGTAGCAAGCCAAAAAGGGATCCTGCCATCATCATTTCTCCTGCCGGATCAAGAAGGATCGAGAGAGCCTTACCGTTGCCAGTGCGACATCGGTTCTGGAGATGCAGTGTGACTCGGACGATCCAGTCCTGCGGTCGGCGACGTGTCAGATGGAGGACTCTGGGTCGCGATAAGCCGAAAGAGAACGAGAGTTTTGAACGGACCGGGTCCTCGGTGATTGCACGTACAGTAAGTTAATATACATACGTCACTTTCTACCCACAGTGTAGTACACGCCGTATGGCTGGCGAATAAAGGGCACGGCAGGCAACATGAACCCGTCTTGTACCGAGTTATTGATGACGCTGACGGGCTGCAGGGTCAGATGTGCCATATGTATGTGTGTGTGTGTGTCGTCTCTAGACTTTGCTCCCTCGGTCCAATGACATGAGAAGAATAGTCAACATTTTGGGAGGGTCTTACACATTGATGCCGGAGGAATAATGTGCGACGGCATCACACCGTCCAACACGTTCTTTTCGAGCCTTTGCCTCGCCTAGCATCGGGAGAAGAGGGCGACGCCTGTTCGTACAGTTCGCAGATATCGAACAGATCCTCCTGCCGGATTTGTAGGCAGCATGCAATGTGCTTTCTAAGCCTGACGAGAACGCAGTCGCTCGTGATTCAAGTCTGTAATGTAAATAGACCAGATAGTCGGGCACTCAGAGATATTGACCTGATGTCGGTCATCCTCCCTTCCCAAGCCAGACCGGAACTGCGCCCCGATGCATCGGGTCAGAGATATCATCTCCTTTTTCAAATCGATACGCGAATGGCGTGATGCGAGAGGTCAGAAAGCTTCCCCCAGGCTGACAGCAAGATATGCCTCTCCTGGCAGATTGTCCAGGGCTCCCCTGGCCCATCTTACCAACACATAATTTACAGTACAGTAGACGGCGTGAGCATCAAGAGTATGGTTTTTGACTTGCTACCTGCGGACTTTTGCTTCCGCTTCTTCAGGCAATATCGTGCTAGTCGGTAACGTCAGCGTGGTATCCAGGCAATCCGTCGTGAGCTTGTCTTCAACAGTAAGTGTAATGTATGTATTCTTTGCTCCTTCGCCGGCGACAAGATCGCCGGCACACCCACGTGCTGCCCGACTCTGACGGCCACGAGGATCCCGGTGGGAGGGTGAGAATGCCCGGAAGCGGAAGGTCATGGTAAAGAGAGGGCATGACAGCTTCTCGTAGCTCTGCATCAGCATCCTCCAAGATACCGCATACCCGAGTATACGATGGACGAATGTCGATCTCTGTCGGCCAGGCATTCTGGAGAGCCCGTCTTCTGTAAGTAAAGTCTGGGGGCTACAGGAAGAAGGGAGGGGAAGAAATTGGCTTGCTTGCAGCAGCAGCCACCGACTCACCGAGGGTCCGGCGACTACTTCTCTCCCATGCAGCCAAGACAACAATACCGGCAACCATGAACATGCCATCCAAGAAAGAAAAAAGTCCCGTTTCCCTCCATCTTTCCCCCATCCTTTCCCACCTCAAACCACCATCACTCGATCCCCGCCCACCCCTGGATCTCTGTCCACACCATCTCTCACAACGTGCTGACAGGGCTGGGATGCAGCCCTCTACCAGGGCGCCCAAATGCTCCCCAAAAAAGAAAGAAGAAAGAGGAAAAAGAAGGCTAAAGCCCAAAGAGGCATCACTGAGCTGATGGCCAGCACTGCGCAAATGGCAATGTGGCATCGAGGATTGGCTGGCCCATTGGACATCAGATCGCCAACAACCATCCCCAGGATGAATATCCTGCCTACTAGCACCCTTTAGTCCCGACTGGAAAGAACGGGTTCCAATTGATTCAGGCCTCCCGAACAATTCTCCCTCCCGGCGGCCTATCGGGCGCGGCGAACGTGCCTCTCATACGGCCCAGTCGTTCAGCCTGCCCAGCCTGGCCTGGCGAATAGCAGTCCCTCTTTGCTCCATTCCGAGACCTAGACCTCTTCCTTGTTCCTTCTTTCTTTCTGCGCTTACGGCTTTTTGTGCCATACGAAAAAGAGGAACAGGCGAAAACCAGTCTCGTGGCCCCCGAATGGTGGCTTTTTACCTTGTTGATTCGATCGCCAGGTACCCGCTCTCTTGCAGAGGCCTCTCCGTGATTGCGCACCCCCCTTCTTCTTCTTCCAAACACCGTTCGGCCTATCTCATAGGACGCCACGAGTTCATCCTCATCAGGCTGGGGAGAAAAGGGCCAGGGGGAAGAGGTATGGCTGCTCGGTCCCGCGGGAAGGAAGCTGAAGATGGTGTCGGCCCTTTTTTTGGATATACTACATGCAATGTGACTGACTGACCTTTTTGGTGTGACGAGGAAGCTCAATCTGCCGAGAGAGAAGAGATAGAGAGAGTCAAGGACCTATATCTACTGGGCCCCTCCGTCTCTTCCCCCTTACGTGAAAGAAGTCGAAAACGCCCTCTCATTCAAATTCCCCCCGTCTTCCGTCGCTGTCTCCCGCTCCCTTTGGCCTTGTCGATCTTTAGTCGCTACGTCTTCGTTTTTGCACTCCGAATACATACAGTAACTTACACTTCTTACACTACCAACCCATCATCTTTCCAGGTCCCCCCCCTTTCCTCTTCCGTCAAGATGCAACTGTCTCTCGGCCTTTCTGTCGTCGCCCTTGCCTATGCCGCCCTGGTAGGCGCCCAGGCCGATGGCACGACGTGCGGAAGGACGAGCTACTCTGCCAACGACGTGAGCCGGGCCTCGAGGACCGCCTGCGAGTACGTCCAAAACGGCGGCCGCGCCGGCAGCTCCACGTACCCTCACGAGTACCGCAACTTTGAGGGCTTTGCCTTCAACGGCTTGCAGGGTCCCTTTTACGAGTTCCCCATCCTCTCGTCCAAGAGAGTCTATAGTGGTGGTATGTTTCCCATTGGCCTCCCCTCCCCTCCCTGGTGCATGTCGATCCAGCTCCCGCTGACCCAGTCGCCCTGTCCTAGGCCGCCCCGGTCCGGACCGTGTCATCGTCAACGGTGATTGCGAACAGGCTGGACAGATCACACATACTGGTGCTAGTGGAAACAACTTTGTCGGTTGCAGCGGCACTGACTGATAGTCTCTTTCCTCGTTCCCATCCATGAGGACGGCGTGGCTACTTCACAATATCCGACAATGGCTTCAAGCTCACGTACATCCTTTACACCTCGACATTTCACAGGCCTGTCACGGGAGGACACGGCCTGCTTCTACATTTTGATGGCAAACGATTGCACATTGGCGTAAAGCTTTGGGGTTCAAGCGTCCAAGTCTACTAAAATCTACTTACTATCATGGTTCTCATCATCTCGTACATAAGTGTCGCCTTTTCAAAAGGTGTATCTAAAATAAGGGGCCTCATCGCCTTTGTCCGCCAGTGCCAACTTTTGTTCCTCTGTATACAACTCCTGGTTTTTGCACTCTCTGTCCCGCTTCGAGTTTTCCTTCCGTAGAAACCAAGTCATGAAAAGGGCTAGCAGGCAGCTGAATCCCGTCGTGACAAGCAAGATGCCATGACCAGCGACAAGCCGGCTAGCTTCATCCTCGCGTATCACGAAGCCCGCAGCGGCGCCGCCTAAATTTCCCTAGGCTGGGTCAGTAACGCATAGTCATGAATCGAGGCCGATAAACTCACAAACCCAAAATGCATAGCGATGCCCACAGCACGCTTAGTCGTTCCTCCAATATTGTTTGCGTTCCATGCCACGTCCTGAGGGACAATGGGGAAGATGCCCATGGCGATGAGAAAGCATGCGAAGTATTTCACTGCGTGGCTTTTTGAAAGGCCCAGCACCAGGTATCCGCTCATGCTTTTGTTCAGTCAGTTTGAGTAATTGAGCTCTGGAATGAGATGCCACTTACGCCAATATGCAAAGCCCAATGATGAAGACGCCTCGCTGCCGGCATCGGTCGGCCGCGTAACCCACCCCTATCGTGACGGCTGCCGCGGCAAGATGCGGTGGCACGGCCATGAGCAGTGCTTTGTCGCCTGTGTATCCGAGGTCACCAATAATGAGGGGGAGGAACTCGGAAATGGAGTACAGAGGCACCGTGACGCCCACCGTCATGGCCATGTGAACCCAAATCTTCCAGTCAAGCAGGGCTTCTCTGACGAACTTGATGTTGAACCGCTCAGTGAGGTGGCTGTTATCTTCTTGTAAGCGTCTGACGACGGTGTCTCTCTCTGACTGCTTCAAGAACTTGGCCGTGTCCGGCCAGTCGTGCATGAAGAGAAAGGCGAATCCAGCTGTTTCGGTCAGCTCTTGCAGGCAAAGGCTTTCTTACGTTCAACACTCACAGATTACCAGCGAGGTCAGGCCCTCGAGGAAAAAAACCCATGACCAGCTGTCCATGCCGCCCACGCCACGCATCTTGATGATGGCATCGCCCAGGAACCCATTGAAAGAGCCGCCGACGACGGCCGCACCAAAGAAAATGGAGATTCGGAAGCCATACTCATGCCTCGTGTACCACCTTGTTAAACTTCAATTTTCGTCAGAGTCCTGCAAGATCGTTGAGTACTCTTGTGACACTTACAAGAAGACTATGGCAGGGAAGACACCGCCTTCAACCACTCCGAGCAGGCACCGCATAGCAAGGAGGCTACCGAAATTTTGGACGAGCCCGATGAAGATTGTGACCATAGACCACCCAACCATGAGTGAGGGAATCCATAGTGATGGCCGGTAGCGCTGCAGAGCTAGATTTGACGGGATTTGGACAATGAGGTAGAATGGAAAGAAGACCGATTTGATGATCTGGCCATTTTTCGTTGCGTCAGCTTAATTCTGGATCCGGTATGAACAAGTAACTTAAGCCCTGGATAATGGAAAGTCACGTACGTTGAAGTCGTGTGCGCCCGTGAGGTGCAGGTCTTCGCGGATACCGGTCCGCCAGGCGTTGCCCAGATTCGCCCGGTCCAGCACGGAGCACAAGTAAAGCACGCAAATGAGAGGCATGATACTTCGGTCAAGCTTTCTGAGGAGCTCTTTTGTCGACAGACTCGTTGATGAATGTTCGGTGCCGATATCCTCCTCCATCGAAACGTTGATTGCGAGGCCATCGTCCACCTCCGGCTCCTGGTCTTCGGCTCGGCCTCGACAGTCCGGTTTCTCCTTCGTAATCCACTTCATCGTGCAGCAAGAATGGTCGCCAGGAACATCGATGCGCCTGAAGGTGTTGCGTAGGAGCCCTGCCCCTCTCCGAACAGGGCGACTTGGTTCGTTGTCCGCATCAATCTAGTTGGTGGATGAGGTGAAGCAGGGGGCTGAATCGCGAAGCCTCGGGCTATTCGCCGGCGAACAGCCTCAAACTCCTTGCGCGGCCGGCGACGGGGTATATATCGAAGGTGCTTGGAACGCGATATGCGCCCCCTTTTCAGGGTTTCTTCATCCCTTCGACATCCATTGTGGAGGCAAGAGGGCTGATCAGGCCCGGGACCAGTTGCCTGTGACGAAGACCCGCCTCGGTGTTTAAAAAGATGGCACGCTTGAATCTTCACGCCATGGACGGAAGAGTGGTTCAACGTGATCGAATATGAGACATGGCGACCGATGAGAGCGGCATGTCAAAGCCGAGTCACCTATGGCGGTAGCAAAGGGGGCGTATCTCTTTCTGTCCGCCAAGGGTTGCTTGAGCAGCCGTTCCATAGAGTCTCACTCTTCAACAAGAATGGGCCCAGCACCGGCCTTCCTGACCCGCTCCAATTGATACCGCGTAACGAGCTTCTGTGGGCGACTTCCGAGCCTTCCTCGCTCCATTAGCACCTGCCAATAGACCTTAGCATCATGGACCAAAGTAGTGAGTCTTGCAACGGTGACTAACAAAGTATCATGAGCTGATCATCTTCAGAGGAACACCGTCAGCTACCCGAGGGGCGAGCTCATGGTATTCTCGTAATCCAGCAGGTTTTGATCATGTGCAAAGCTCGGGGCCATTTGGTTTCTTGAGAGGAGCCTCAGTTGCCTGGCCGATCAAGGGCCTGCCCCTGGCATTCTATGCCTCAAGCCAACAACGCTCGGCGTGTCAGAACTAACCAACCGTTTGTCTCAAGGGCAAAAGCTACGCCAATCACTTCTGGATGGACTGCAACGCGAATCGTATAATCGTCTGACGATTGGAATGGCCGGATGCGCCGGCTTGCCGTAGTGTCGGCGCAATGTCTCATAACAGAGCTATCGAAAACTCTCGATGCTGCTCAGAAGTCCGGCTACGTGAAACGGAGTGGCTGGCCTGTTGCAGCGCGATACCGCAAGCGAGAAGTATTCTGACTGGTGAGCAAAGTAGCGTTTTGGGCTATCTGGCTACAATAAGCTCGATTTTCTTCGGAGAGCGCTTCTGAGCCTTGACGGTGCCAATTGCTGCCGATCACTTGTGCTCGCTGGGGCTGAAGCAGCGCACGCACATGAACAGCCTTTGCAATTTGCATGTCCGACTTCTCCATGCAATTCTCAGCAAGGCTGGTACGGTGCCGAGGGTTCGAGCTGGCAGTATCTTTGGCCTACGGATTGGCCGATACAATCAGCATCGAACAATCTAGCACTGTGAATTACCTACCCCCATTGTAGTGCCCTGATTTGAGGGTTTTTTCGTTGTATTTTCAGTCTATTAGCGCTTCGATGAGCCCCTTTTATCACTCTGTCGAGCTTCATTCCTCTTGGTGGGTAGAATCATCAAGTATGCTCATCTGACAAGCTGCTTGTTGAAGACAACCCCAAGAAACCGGTCGTACAGTCAAGGATTCTGCTGTATCGAATCTCACAATGTAAGTTACTTATCAATAGAATACCGGAAACGATACGAGGTCTTCAAATGCAGGAACTTTTGGAATATGGGATAGATCGAGCTAAGAGGCAGCCCTTTGTTCAAAGTGTTCGAGGTCCCTTGTCGTTGACACGACAGCCGAGCAGACGCGGCCTTTCTGAGGTCCAACCAAATTCGGGCGCAGCCTCCAAGCTCTGTCTGATGGCGACGCATCCACCGCAACTAATGACGCGACGCGCTTCGGAAATGATTGTGTGAAGAAATGGACGAACCTGGTGGCCACCGAGGCGGAGATGTCGCATGCTGTCGGCAGTCTCGGCAGTCAACGTCACGAAGTTTAGTGACGCTACCGCCGGTAACCAGGCAAGCCATGTCTTTCGGCAAATGTTGCCGCTTCTATGAATCTTGCGATGCGTATGAGGTCTCGATGTCACTTCAAGTCTGCATCAGCATATTCAGCTACTAATCTCAAGTAGTTGGACATGAGCCTGATCCCATCATCCCAAACATGCTGTAGGCATTCGCAGAAATATACCTACATTTGTTTGGTATCTGAACAGGGAAAGCTGGAGGCTGTCTCTTTGCGTAGAGGTCAAGAGCGCCTGGAGTTCGGTCCTTTGTGCGAGAAGCAAGAGGCCCTTGACCGGTCGGTGTGCATCGTACCGACCAGCCGCCATCATTGATGACGAAGACAATCTGACTCCAGCTTCAATACAGAGCCGTGAACAGGCCTGCGTGACGGGTAATCTAGAGTACCTAATTCGGGACTCGGGAGGAGATAATGATTAGGGATCTGGTTTGAGTCATCCCCCCATCTAGCCTCGAAGATCCGCGATGTCACGCTGCCGGCCCCTCACTGAGCTTTCATGGCGCTGAAGGATCAATAGAGGTCAGCAAGTCAGTGACAGTCTATTTGGCAGCTGAACGGGTTTCCACTGGCTGCACCTTTTGAATGATTGGCCGGTCCCCGGGCTTAAATGGTCCAAAGGAACACACAGATGCCTAGACATCTAGCAGCCTTGTCATGCGTGATCGGCTGACCTTCCCACGAGGCAATTCAGCCTTCAGCAGCTCGAAGGTCAGCGACCATTCCGCCCGCAAGGCTCTCGCTTCCAACAGCTTGAAAGTTTCAACCTGTCCGTTGCTCAGGTCGCAGTTTGCGAAGGAGTCTTGTAGGCGCCTTAAGATGGTGATGCATGGTAAAAAGTCGTACACCATCCAGGGTTTGTCGGTATGGTGTGCTGAGAGGGAGGGTCGGATGACGTTGAGGACAGGTGCTTTAAAGCGGAAGAAAAAGATCCAAGGTTACGAAGTATTAGGTGAACGTTGGGTGTTGAAAGATGATGGAAGGACATTGTCTACCGTGCAGATTGGGCAGCTGCTCTGTGACTTACACCTTCCCAGCTTATTCCATATTATTAGGGCAAGTCACGGTGCTCTTTTTATCCCGTCCATCCCCCGCATAATGCAGGTAGAGTAATCAACTACCAAGTCACTTCGCACGCCTATGTTGTCCATCATACCTTAACTCGCGCCGTGTACGAAGCAGCGGAAGAAGCAATTCATCGTCATCATCCTCCTTCACGTCGCGTCGCCCGTTCAGTCGAGACTCGAAACAAACACACGCCTCCAAAGGACCCACTTCGACCATACAGTATTCCGCGGTCTGCCCTATCCCGTTGTCACCATCTCGGCCGAGAAACGGATTGCTTATTTGCTCTTCTTGAAGACACGGTCAGCTCACGTCCGCAGCAACAAGACGGTCGACTTTCCTGTGTTACGCCACCTGGTTGCCCAGCCTGTGTGCATGGTGCGTGCATCTCGTCCTTTTCCACAGCTGATGCGCGCTTCTACTTTGGAGGACTTGCAGTCACGGACGGGACGGGGACTATGGGCATCTGGATCCGGGTGACACGCGACACCGTGCCGACGTTGAGGATATTATCAACAGACCGCCGCGACCAGATCTAACGGCTCTCCTTTCCGGCTTTCGTTCCGCTGCTGTACGGTGCCGACACGTCCAATACTGCACGATACCCTCCCTCCCTCCCTCCTCCTCGGTCTGAGCCAACTCGCGCTGGCCTGGGAGGACGACGTCGAGCCAGTTTCATGTGGATCCTTTGGCTGGAGGTGCGTCTCTCGTCACCTATCGCACAAGCTCGCTCCCTGTGCAGACACGGAGGCTGCAGGACGCTCTCCGAGGACGTCGGCCAGCCTTCCTGTTGGTGCCTTGACCGAGCCTGGAACAGCCTTTCCATCCACATGGGGGCTGAGAATCGCACACCCTGCGGGAAGCGAATCGAGCATTCTCAGCGCGCCAAGCATCACTGCCGTCACTGCCTAGCCAGTGCTGCAACAGGGGACTCGGCCGGCCTGAGTGACGACGGGGATTTGGCAGGCAAACAACCTGAAGCAGCACCCTGTGAAGGCTACATCTGCACCCCTGGCCACGAACAAGAGGAATTCTCACTTTTTATTTATGGGCCCGGCTTCGAACCCGCCCACCGCCGACCAGCACGGGCCACTGGAGCCAGGCTCTCGGCCAACCATGGCGGGTCAGTTTGACTTCAATGCGGCCTTTGTGACCTCGTCGGTCGTTATGCCAATCCCCGTCCAACGGCCCTGGTCCCAGCTTCGTCCGGGCGGAAAACCTCAGCGCTCCAACTCGGCATCGAGAGCAGCCGACTACCATCTGAGCGCCCGCCGCTCCCTTGGCCACGCGAGGACATCGAGTGGCAGTCAGCCCACCCGCTTGTCCCACGACACGTCCCTGCAGACGGACCGCCCCGCTGCTGCCGCCGCCGCCTCCATCGCCATCGCCGCAATCGCCCCTGGCCACACTCGAGCCGCCGATTCGGTCGCTTCTGTCAGGTTGGCGTCTGCCGTCAAACCCCCCTCGGCAATGTATCGTGCCCGACTTGGCGATGACGGCCGCGCCTTGGATGTAAGCATCGCCGCCCCTATGCTGTCTCGTCTGTTTCGCGGCCCTGGAGAGCCCCTCAGGTCCTCATATCCCTGCCCCCAGATCAACGCCCACGCCGCCAGCGCCGAGTCGGTTTCGTCCGCCAGCGCCATCACATCCCACTCCGCCCGCACTACCATGACCTCCGACCCGTTCGCATCCGCATCCGCCTCGAGAGATAGCCATCTAGTCACGCGCCCCTTTGTCCTGCGCAACGGCCGAACCTACCACAGCGATCCGACCCTACCCTACCCTTTACCCGTCGACCTGACCGAACTGCACCGTCAATCCTTGCGAACACTGCTCTTGATACAGCTATTTGGGGCGCCTATATGCTCGCCGTCTCTCGCCACCAATCCTCCACGCCGCGTACTCGATGTCGGCTGTGGCGCCGGATTCTGGAGCATCATGTGCCATAGGTACTACAAGTGTCGTGGCCATGAGAGCATATCCTTTACCGGTATAGATGCTGCTCCCTTATTTTCTGCCGGCATGAATTCGGGCGTCGATGCCGCGAGGCCGGACAAGGACATGAAGTGGAGGTTTGTCAGCCATGACATGCGCAACACGCCCTGGCCGCTGCCGGACAACGAGTTCGATCTCATCATGGTCAAGGACATGAGCTTGGCAGTGGTGAGCCGGAAGCAGGAGCAAATCTTCAACGAGTACCTGCGCCTCCTTAAGCCCGGGGGTGTACTAGAGATTTGGGAGTCGGATCACCTCATTCGCATGCTAAGGCCGCATGTCCCCGGCGCTGCTGCGACTGGAGACGATGACGAGCAAGAAGCGGCCTCGAACCTTGGCGCCTACATCTTGTCTCCAAAAACACCCTTGTCTGCGCCGCTGAACTCCTTTCTCATCGACTACAATAATTGGCTTACACGGGCCCTTGAAAGTCGACACCTGAGTCCCGTTCCGTGCACCCTAATAGGTCCGGCCCTGCTGCAGGAGTCGGAGACACTCGTCGAAGTAAAATCTCGACGGCTCGCTATCCCGCTGGGTGAGATTCGATGGGAACGCGAGGGTGTGCACAATAACGTCGGAGCCGGCGATCCCGGCCCAAGTTGTGCGGCAAGGGACAAGGATATTCTATCCAGAACAGAGCAGAGGACGCTCACAGCTGCACAGAGCGCCCTTCGCTCAACGGCACTTCTGACGGTGGTCCAGCAAGTACAGGCCTTGGAGCCCATACTACGCGAAGTCAGCGGCAAGAGTCAGGATGAGTGGGACCTTTGGCTAAGCAAGATGATGGGCGATTTGATGGGCGAGGGCGGTGCGACTTGGGGCGAGTGTCTCGAAGTAGGCGCCTGGTGGGCACGAAAGAAAGGTGAGTGACGATCCAAGTCACGGCACCTCATCATCGAAGAAGTGCTTCGAATAATGTGATGAGAGGTGCTTGAGTATCCGAGACAGCGTACGATGGTACGCCTGCTGGCCTGAAGTCAGGTCGCTCCGTCGTCTCATTTCTGGGATGACGCCAACCGCACCTTTTTCTGCTGCGTACATACATGCGGTTTTGCACATGTTCCATTATGCATTGGCATCATATCTTTTCCTCAAAACGCGGTAACGTTTCAAGTAATACCTGTATACCCCCTTGAGTTAGCCGTTGATGTTACTTTATCTGGACTCGGACGCATAGCTGGCAACGGATGGGCGGAGTGGTGTCGGCTGGAGTATTTTTTGTCTATCTGCCTCTTTCTCATGTTTGGGATTGTCTCTTTGGACATGCGGGCTTGGATGAGCTTGAGTAGCAGAAGCATAACTCTGACATGCAGCGGCACAAGCAATTGTACATAGATGCCGCTTGGGCACACTGATGAGATAGACAAAGGCTGTGGATAGCTTACAAGGCCTCGATTTCTGATCGCAGTCACTCTCGGTCAGCCGATCTCTTGGCTACTCATTGCAGAATGAGACGATGGCATGTGGTGGAAGACGTGCCTTTCTTGACGTATTGGGCCTGGGCGATGCCGGCGCGGATCTTTGTCTCGTCGCGCTCGGCGGCGCGCGACATGAAGGCCTTGTGTAGCCTGGGGCGAAAGTAGGCGAACCCAAGAGGATAATCGCGTCCGAGGTAAAGCAGCTCTATTAGCGAGCGATGGTTCTGCTGTCAGCGGTCTCTGAGCCGGCGCGCGACGTCATGAAGATGAGTATCTGCATCGCGAGTTTCGAATCTCGCGATTCGACACGATGAGAACAGAGGAAGAAATGAAGAGAGACCAAAAAGAGGACAAGTGACCAGAATGTATCATCTACTGACCTTTGTATATAGCGACGACTTGCCGCCTCAGCTCGGCGTTTGGGGCGGACATGTTTTGCTGAGGGGCCGTCTGCGTCGGTTGGCGTGATTGAGCGGAGTGTCAATGATGTCGTCGGCTGGTGCTTGACAGGCCTGCATGCACCTCGTGGTGGCGCCGAGGTTCCGTCAATGGGACTTGCACTAACAGTCACAACGGGTACATGCTGGTAAAGTTGCTAGTTGCTAAGTTACAGCATGGCTGCCGTAAGCAGGATCGGCAACTGTAAAACCCCCTCACCAATTGCTGCAATATCGATCTGTCATGACAACCGAAATTGAAGGCATGAACACTTCGTACTTCCATACGAATTGAAACCCATCGAGATTGTGTGTTGCTGGGTGATTAGGACGGGAGGGTAGGGGGGTTTCTATATTGTATTTTAATTATCTTAGATAGATAGATGGCTGCTAGGTTTAAGTCCAGACTCGAAAGTTCGAAACAATCCCTCATCGCAAGTTGCGCAACATTATTGCCTCGGTCGTAATTGCGCTATTCTCTACGTCCCCAAGAGCAACGCTGACCAGGGACTGCAATCGATGAAATGCCGCACCCTACGTTACTTGCATGTGCGCACCATTGAGCGGTCAAGACGGATCGTCTCGATTTGATGCTTCTGGCCCGTTGCAGTGACGCCCACGACCGTCTACCCTACTGTATGGGCCGTCTCCCGCGCGGCGTACAGTACAGCACAGTAGTGCTGGGATGGACGGTCGCGTCGGCTCGGCGGCTCGGGAATGCAGCAGCAGCAGCGTTGATCCAAGTGCAACAGAGATCAGACGGGCAAAAACGCTGCGCGAAACCGAAAGGTGGCGGGATCAGGTAACATCGATTGATGTCTCCTCGATGAACTTGGGCTTCTCAAACTTCCTCAAAGGCATTGCCATCAAGCAAGAGTCAACACACATTGGACACACCAGGCGCATGATTGATGCGCGGCGACTTGACCTGACACAGGTCCTCCTCATCTTCGGCTCCCGGCTGCCTCGCGGATAATCCAGGCTTCAGGCTTCTTCGGGTACGCCGCCGGGGAATCCTTGCAGGGCTCGAGCTACTTTCCCCAAGGCCGGGCTGACCCTGCGACGGGTCCCCGTCCTTGCCGGACGAGCCAAAAGGGCAGCCTATGAAGGACGCTGAGAAAGCCACTTACAAAAGAGAAATTTCTTCGAGATTGCCATGCTCGGATTTTCAGCACTTTCTGGAGCCATGAGCCGTGAGTCATTACCAAGCACCTCGTCGACGGCAACCTTGATCCAAGTCTTGTGCGAAGTGAAGTTCAAAGAAGGAGACGGCGGCAGGGATGGTCAAACATGGCAATTGCATCGACACACTCCGTATTACGTCGAGCAAGAGCCTACGACCTGCAGCTTGTTAGTGCGCATTAACTTGCTGCAACTTGATGGCATTCTCTGCTTGGCTAGGTCCGGTGTCTTCTCTGCGTCTTGGAAAGGCTTGACCGCGCCACGAGCTCTCCGCCGTTGATAGAGAACTTGAGCCAAGACTGCGACAAGAGCCCAGAATTTGGACGCAGCTGCGAGGCGACCAAAAAAACAAAACCTGGGGATAAGCCCTTGATGCAGAGGTAACAGTGGCGTGAGGCACGCAACACTCCGCAAAAGGGCGGTTCCACGACGCGGCTCGATGCTGCTCGGGACGACTCAAGCAGCTTCAAGTATCCGAGCATCGCATCCAAGAGGCACACAGGCGCTTGACCTTGACGCCTCTCCACCGAGCCGACGTTGGCAGAGACCAATGCGGCATTGATTGTGCAGCATGTCAGTAACACTGCCGATCCAACAGGCATCCGATTCGAGCGTCAAGACGCACGCAGTCCCCGCACATCTACTTCGTAGAATCCGGGGTATTCGTAAAGCGAGAGTCGAGTCGAACCGTGGTCGACCCTCGCCGCGAATGTCGTCGTCTTTTTGTTAGTCTTTTTTGTCGAGGCTTTTCTCTCGCATGGGGGGATCCAGGGCAAAGCGAGAGATGGTCGGTCTCAGGGAGATGTGCGTCTCACACTTTGCTCCAAACCGCCAAGCGATTCCACGTCAGGCCTTGACATTTTGCTGCAAACCGCACCTACAGTAGTAGCCTTTTATCCCTTGCCCGGGACTTGAGAGACATGTCCCAGGCACGCGCCCAACGGAGCGAGACAGCGCGTCTCCCGCCCTGCTGCCGGGCGTGCTACTACTGTAACTTAAGTCATGTCCGATACTGCGAGTAACATACATAGGTACTGCACGGCAAATAGGATGTGAAATGGCACGCATAAGGTTGGGCCTGATGCCCTTGCAGCAAAAGCAGGTGGGTTGAGTCGGGGGGCTTTGGCCCCCACTGGCATCCGCAGGTCCAGATAGATTGATCTTCTTGATTCTGCAGTCTCGGGAGTCGAGGCCGTTGTCGAGCGGAAGATCTACGAGCAAGTCAAAGTCAGGACAGCCTCAAACGATGCCTGGCGACATTGCCGATGCGGCGATGTTGGAGAGGAAAAAAGACTCGAGCACACGAGCACAGAAAGAAAGGCTTAAAAAGGAAGAGAAAAGAGATCATCAATAACCAGCCCCTCCAGTGCCCGCCAAAATCCACCCCACACACCTCCAACAGCGTATCACAAAGTCAACTGAGGCAATAGTAATAAATTGCAGTGCATCAGCGTAGGATGGGATTGGACGGATCAGTCTGGATCCTCCTCGTTCTTTTCAATGTGCTTTCTCCAATGCAGCATGGTAACGTGTGTTTGGTATACAAAACTTACTGTGTCCGTACCTGCAGATCAGAGACTCCCCCACCTCCACTGCTGAGCTGTTGCCAGTGCTATTTCGTAGACTCGTACTGTAACGTACACGAGTGGGCACCTGCCGTACGGTACAGTACAGTGCAGTGCAGGCCCTCGTCCCAGGCCAGCTTATTCCCCATCCGTCACCTCAATCCTTCAATTCCTCACAAGGCAAGGTCCCCTTTGGCCGGCGTAAAATCTCCAACGTCCTTGCGCTTCTCGTGGCGTGACCGCTGGGTAAATCGCAACACCATCGCCCGTGATTCCGCCTCGGTCTCGCAGTCGCGCTGCTCCTCTCAGCCACTCTCTCCGCATCGTCGGCCTGGCCAGGCCTTGACGACCCGTCACGACCTTTTTTTTTCTCTTCCAACGCCGGCAGGCTGAGTCAAAACAACGACCCTTTCTCTTCGCTCGAAGACAACGACAGCGACGACAGCGACGCCAAAACGACGACAGCACCTCCAGCCCCCTTAGCCATCTTCTGCTCCCGCATATTGTCCCGCTGCTCCTGCTGCCGGCCCTGCCTTGTCTGAGGCTGCCGGGTCCGCAGGACAGTGGGAACAAAAAGGCCTGCGCATGCCTCGTGCCTCGGGCTCAGGCAAGCGACAGCAAGGCGCCGGCGCCGGCAATCGCGACTCCAAGCACGACAATGGGCTTGTAGTCCCAGGAAGGCGCGTCTCGGCAAAGAAAAGTCACGGTCACCTCAACGGCTCCGCCAGGTCTCCCGACCACGGTCAACCGCACTCACCGCCTCAGCCTCAGCCGTCACCTTCGTCGTCGCTCCCTTCCGCCACTGCCAACTTTAGGAAGCGCCTCGATGATGCTTCCTCGCTCGCTCATGCCAATGCCAATACTGCCGGCGCCGCTGTCAATGCACCATCCTCCGGTATCGACAGCCGATCGGGCGATTCTTTCCGCAGAGCGTCTTTCGGCACCAACTCCGAATCCTCGGCCGAGTCCTGCCACTCCAGCCTTGGCGCAAACGGCAATACGGCTCTCGTCGACGGTGGCCACCGACAGATCGATGTAAACGCAATGAAGAATGCCGACGTCCATCGCGACTCGGGTCCCCTCGAGCTCGCCGCAACCGTCGTCAGGTCCCTCCCCATTCAGGACACCCTGGCTATCCTCATTATTCTCATGCACATCCCGTATCTGTCCCTTACATTGGTCTATGCCTGCTTTGCCTCACTCACCTTTGTCCCACCGGTTGCCAGTAAAGCAGGTTGGAACATCAATTTTGGCGACATCTTCGACAGCAACTCGCACACGCCCTCGCTCGCGACCGTCATGTGCATGGACTTCTTCTTCTTCCTGATATGGGTCTTTCTTTGGCCACCTATCCAGGATTCAATGCTCGAATTTGCCAAGCCCGTCATCGCCGTTACCCTCGGCGGCGGTACTAGCACCAAGCATGGAACCTCAAGGGGTGTCACCGCCTGCTTTACCTGGGTCCTGCTTCATAAACTGGTCCGTGCCTCAAAATCCTACTGGCCACGCCTGGGTCGGCATCTCCCCGACGCCTGGCGACTTCGTGCCGTCTTCAGCGACTCCATCCCGACGGCAACGACTGCGACGGGAGCTTCTTCTTCTGCTACCGATGCTATCCTGTCTCACGCCCCGTACGATAAGAGAGATACGCATGGGTGGATTCAGAGCATCTTGGCCATCCACATCTTGACCCAGGGCATCGTACGGTATATTCGCGAATGGTATCTTCGACGCGAAAGGTCCCACGCAGCGGCCGCGACAAGTGACGCAGAAGCCGCCAAGAATCTTGCGACAACTGCAAGTGGTGGCCCGGCGCCCGCGAATGGGTTGGGTCTGGACTCAGCTCACGACACCAGCGCAAGTGCCTTCGACAACGATGTTGGATCTTCCGCGTCGGGCTCCCACCCGGTGACCATGTCAAAGAAGAAACGGAAGCAAAGCGCGCAAGTTCGTCTCCAACAGCCGCTCTGGGCTGCTCTTGCTAGTACCAAGATCGTTGCCATGAAGGAGATTGAGCTGTCCAGCTGGGGTAGCGGGAGTTCTGACAAGCGTGATATACATAACTCTGGAAACACACCTTCTTTTTATCGACAGCCGAAACAGATCTGGATCTCGTACATTGGGAGTGATGAGGTATGCTTCAGCACCAGTCACTTCCCCGAATCTGGCGACGATCATTTGCGTGACCTCAAGTCTGGCAGCCAAGTCACTCGCCCTGTAGGTGTGGATACTTCCAAGCCCTTCTACGTCAGGATCAACAACGCTTTCTGGCAACCTACGCGCATTTTCCCCGTCGAAGGTTCCGACGACGCACATGACGGTCTCAGGTGGACCGGAGACATTTACGGCTTGCGCCCTGCCTCCAAGTATGTCTGCGACTTCGTCGATGTCCGGACTGATCATATCCTGTTTACGACGAGCATACGCACGGTTAAAGAGCCCATGCGCGATCACGACGTGGCATCGTCATCCGGCCTGCCCAATGGGCAGCAGATCTTGCGGCCAGATTCGCCTGCCACCACCCTCCGTACCTCGATTGCCGCCGCCGAAGCTAGACTCGCCGATGAGAAGAATCGACTCAAAACGTGGCGCAAGGAGTGGAAGCTTCGAATCAACACGTTGAAAAAGGAGAACGAGCTTGCCGACAACCAGCTAGCCTCTGCCGGTAACAACGATGACAAGTACAAGCAAAAAATCCGCCAGCAGGAAATTCAGAAGGCTCAGGCAGAACGCGACACCCAGTCTCTCTTGGACCAGCTCAAAAACTTCGACTCAGCCCCAGAACTCACAGACCGTAAAAAGAGGGCAGAACGAGCCTATTCTGTCGAGAAGAGGATTTTCGATGCGGCGCAAAAGGAGCTTCGCGAGCACCAGTTGCAGCTCGAACAGGAAGTCAAGGACAAGGAGTTGGAAAATTCGAATCTCAACACCAAGCGCAACAAGATAGCCACTCGGATCGCCAAGGTCGAGAACGATCTCGCTACCATCTCGGACGCCAACAGCAGAGGCCTCGACGAAGCAGAGAGACGGAGACAGGAACGGACCAAATGGATGGAGCAAGTGGCTGCAATCGAAAGCAATTATGCCGAGAGACTCGGAAATGCCCTGGCTACTAACAACGGGAGGAGGGAGCATATTCGCAATCTCCAGGCTCAGCTGCAGCCGATGCAGAGCTTCCTCAACCCAGTCAATGGCATGGGCATAGACGTCAGCTCGCCTATGATGTCGAATTCCGCGCATCAGCCTTTCCAGAGGTCCAGTCCGTGGAACGATGCCCCGGCCGCCCCTGGGCACTACGTAGGCTGGGTTGGTTCGTCAAGCGATTTGCCGGCGCCCATCGTTGCCCCGTCTCGGCCTCCCGGATTATCGCCTTGGAACCCCCCTCAGACGCTTGCATTGCACGAGGCTCGGGGAGCAAGGGCTAGAGGCAGAAGCTCGAGCATGCTTAGCGACGTGAGTGGCTTCACGCAAGCCAGCGATGACGGACCTCGTTCGCCGATCGAGACTCAATATCGCCCTCAGCCGGCTTTCGGTAGAAGGAATGGCGCGAGTGGTAGCAGCGGCAGCAGCGGAAGTGGTAGCTTCGGCGATCCGACGAGTCCAACTTGACGGAATGCCAGGCGCCGGCCAAGCGATTTCAGGATTCGGAGGCCTAGCTTTCCGTAGCGATCAGGTAGAGAAATAAAAAGGTTGTGTTTTAGAGTTTTTGATAACAGGATGTGACGTCGTAGTACTGGCCCGAAAAGCATCGAGGTGGACAGAAGAGTAATTGTCTTCGTTGCATTTTGATATGCCGGTCTAATATCCCGGTGCCTAACGTTGCATTACGGGACCAGTCCTTGACAGCTTGTAATGTCACTTGACCAAATGCTATGGGGCCACCTTGCACCGGCACGAGGTACCCGGTACCGCGCCCTGACAAATTGACGAGGGTCATTTTCCGATGCCGAGACGGAGACGGGAGAGACAGCTGCTGCAGAACCAAGACATGTGCGGCAAGACATGAGACGCGCGGGCTTCATGCATCGCCCGACTGTCGACATCACCACTCATCCTGCACCTACCACCACCCTATCGAGCTTCTCGACGCCTCAGCTCTGGAGATGACCGTGACCTGGGCGCCGACATGGACTTTGTGAGCAGTGACCAATGTCGTCTGGTGGCTTTCGAAAGGGGCAGCGCATGAGAAAGCCCGAATGGCTAACGGTTCGAGATATAGTGGTCGCGTCTGTTGAGCCCCCTCTCCTCGGGAACTTCCCGCCAGGACCAGGCCAAGGACCCCGCCAAACGATTGCACCGATTCGAGAAGGAGTACGGGAACCTACTGGTGAGGGCGACACTGCCTCGACTCCGAGGAACCTCATTGACGACGGCTGCGGCTCGCTAACAAGAGGGCGCCTCGCCTCTTCAAGTCAACATGGCGCAGATGCTCCGACCTGTCGCGCGACACAGACGCCGCCGAGACGCTCGAGATTTATTTGCAGGAGCTCACAAACATCCTGAGCGACGAGAGCCGTAGGCCCCTGCCGCACCCTTGCATCCAGTATGCCTCGCTCAAGCAGATTTACGTGCCCATTGGCAAGATCGCCACGACGTCCTACGACGAATGGATTATCAAGGAGGCCGTCCTCTTTTTCGCTACCCTGATCGAAAGCGAGGAGGAGGCCTTTGTTGAGAACCACACCTTCTCCGCCAGCCTGACCAACCTCTTGGTGCGCATTACTAGCATGAATGGCGTCCGCCTTGGTCTCGACACGGAGTCGCGTGTCGTCGAGCTGGCCTTCAACATCACGACCAAGATTCGCCTCGATCCGGAGATACTCCCCGCCTGGTTCAAGACGTCGGAGCCGCCAAGAAGCGAGCGAGAGCGCGATGCGAGAGAGCAGTTTACCGGCCGTACCCAAAGGGTCGACTTCCCCCTCTTTTATATCCTAATGGATTACATACACCATGAGGGCAAGGTTGGGGACTTTGCCCGCACAGGACTCCTCTACATCATTGAAGCCGCCTCAAGTTCTGCGTCTCTGGAGCAGTGGATAGTCGAAAGCGATCTATCTACGCTCATGGCGACAGGCCTCGGGGCCTTGTACAGCCAGCTCAGCCGCAAGCTCGTCATTGATCATCTGCCTCACGACCTACCGCCAATCCTCGCTCTCTCCGATTACCAACATCCTGTATCCAACTACGACATTGTCAGCTCCTGTTCACCCGAGTTTCAGTCGCACCTTGAGACCTTCCTCTCTCACCTCCTGTTCTGGCAAGACGTCCTAAACCATTGTCGGTCTGTCGACGTAAAATCAACACTGCTTGAGCATTTTCAGGCCATCTTCCTACAACAACTTCTGTAAGGCACCTTGGGTCTCGCAGCATCGGCCCGCGGACTGACATGAACGCCTAGTTATCCCTCACTTCTAGAGTCATCTGATATCGACGGAGGCTCCTCGGTAGCGGTGCTAACCTATCTCCGACGCATCCTTGAGTCGTTGGATCATCCAGACATGATCAAGCTCATCCTGCAATACCTCCTTGCTCTCCCTGACGCACCGAATCCCAACGAGCGCGCAACAACCTCTTCCGTCAGCGTCGCCCGAAAACGAAAGTCAATGGATCTCGCTACCATGATGGCCGAGAAGTCCTCAGATGCCGTTACGCCGCTTCTTTTCAACTTGGTCGACCTAATACTCGCCTGCCTAAGATCGCGCAACCAACAAACGATCCACGTCACCCTCCAGCTTGTATCCGCAATCTTGAAGAGACACCATCGATATGCCGTCATCACGTTGCTGAAAACAGAGGTTTTACCCTCCAACACCGTAGACCGCACCATTGGCGCGCACGAGCAAGAGATTGAATATTTGATTTCCCTTGCCAGTTCAATTGGTGGGCAAGGCGACTTTGACGATTTCTACGGAAACATTCTCAAGGACACCATGACGCGATTAGAGACGCATCCGTGCTCCTTGAAGCTGGTGGCTCCTCGGGTATCCACGACCAACCTTAAGCTACCCGTTGTGCCCGATAGCCCGCCTGGTGCACCGAGAGACGTCCGGGAGCACTCGCTCAGGGCAGATGACCCGTTACTCAACGCTACACTGGACTTACTCGACACCTTCTTTATCAACCCAGTAGAAATGAATCTATCGGTTACGGAGACTCTTGTTGACCTCGCCATTTGCGGATACATGAGCATCGAGGGGTGGCTGGCTCGCAGTCCAAAAACATACGTTTTCGCTGCCGAGGACGGTGAAATAAACGGTGACGAACAGGCAAATGACGATGACGACGACCGTCAGAGCGAGACATCAGGGCTTGAGGACCCTCTAGCCGCCCCTTCAGACAGTCGTCGCGGTAGCATCGGCGACGCACAAAGACTGGAGGCAATGGAAAGATGCAGGCGTAGGCCACAATGGTCAGCCGAGTCCATTCCACGGATGTTGAGTCTTCTCAAGCGGCTGTGCGATCAAGTCGCACTATACAAGGAAAAAATTCCTCGATTCGAGGATTTGCTCCAACAAAGGCGTGAGGCCTTCCAGGCTGCTGAAACGATACTTGAGAACCCGCCACAATTACGCAGGGCATCTCTGAACTCTCAGAGTACCCCAGAGCGACCGAGTCCCGATAGGGGAGCGCGAACGGGTTCTCCGTCGCGGCCTTCAGCTCTGGAAGGTTTCGCACAACGCTTGCTGCTCGAGCTCGGGACGCCGAGTCGATCAGGGAGTCCGAGGGGTCGCAAGGAGCGAAGCCGTGAATCAGCCAACTCATCACCCGCAGGGGCGACGGCTGGCCTCTCGGAGTCGAGCATGCCGAGAGGGCTGCGCTCGTCCCCTAAAGACTTGCCCGCTAACTACGCAGAGTCGAATAGAAGTGGCGTAGGTCGCAATTTTTCACCCAACAGCTCACAAGGCCATTCATACGACACAAGAGACGCCATTGCTGCCAGTCAAGCATCGGCATTTGCAGCAATCGATCAAAGCATACTCGCTAGGCGTGTTGGCATGCCTGATGATACACTGAAGCCTATACCCATTAATTTGGAACGGTCCACCAACACGAAGCACTCTGAGGAACCAGAACCAGAGGTGGATGTTCAGCAAGGCGTTGGCAACGACGCCGACACAAGCGCGATTGAGAGCCCAACCACGAATTCGGGAGGAGCCAGCGCTGAGCTGCCGGCGGAAGAGGCTAAAGTCTCGGTCTCTCACATACTTACCAATGTAATTATCTTTCAGTCATTCCTCCTGGAACTAGCTGGACTCATGCAAGTCCGGGCTGGTCTATTTGGCGAGGTTCGCTATGTGTGAGCGGATATACCTCTTGGGCGGTTCGCATTATTGGGCAGCATGGCGAAGTCTTGACTAGCATCACATTTCAGGAAAATGGTTCAATGAAGCCGAGTTGACAAATCTGTACAGCGCGAAACTGCGATGACGGGTCGAAAAACGCAGCGAGTGAATCATGTGAAAGAAGTGCCATGATCAGGACGAACGCGTTAGTGTCCTGATCAATAACGAATAGCCATGGAAACTGGTGTTTCATGTTGCTTTCTCATGCTATTGGGAGTCCTGAGTCCTCACTAAAGAAGAGATGTCGACCTCAAGAAGAGGGCTAGAAGCTCCCTTGATTGGG
Source organism: Hirsutella thompsonii MTCC6686 (assembly GCA_000472125.2). NCBI lineage: Eukaryota > Fungi > Ascomycota > Sordariomycetes > Hypocreales > Ophiocordycipitaceae > Hirsutella > Hirsutella thompsonii. The sequence goes on from APKU01000125.1 coordinate 52,694, forward strand.
AGAAGCTGGATCATCTGGGACGCAATTACTCATCCGTCAGATAACGCCGAGAAATACTCGGCGAATTCAAGCTGCGCATATGCTGCTCCTAAAAGCGTCTGCGTCTGCGTCGATAGCCCGTGTTTTAGCTTCGGCCGAAGACCAAACACATTGCTTACGGAGCAACCGCGCGGCATATTCGGGCACTGACGTGATTGAGGCGCCTGCAACATATCTTCTTAATCTATGAGATTATATAGAGCTCTTGGTTTCCTTTGATGATAGAGAGTCACAGAACAGTGACACTGGCGATTGTGTCCCGCGACGAGACTGGATAGACGGCTCTACGGTACAGAAGCACTCTCTCCCGCAAGGTCAAGATCTTTGAAGTAAAAGACACATATACCGCCATCAGATACATTATAAGTACTCGACTTTGGCATACCTCTGCTTCGAAAATGGCGCCCGGAAGAAAGATCGCCATCGTTACCTGCAGCGCGCGCCCAGGACGAATCAACCCACTCATCACCGCCTACGTCCATAAGAAGATGACGCCTCTGCTGACGGGGATAACGCTCGAGACTCTCGACATCTCGAGCTTCAACTTGCCCGTGTTTGACGAGACGGTGATCCCGGCCCGGATGCCGGCCGAGGACCCTACGCCGCACTACTCGCGGGAGCACACGAGGGCATGGTCCGCGGCGGTGCGCGGGTACGACGGCTTCGTCTTCGTCACGCCGCAGTACAACTGGAGCGTGCCGGCGTCGCTCAAGAACGCGCTCGACTACCTCTTCTACGAGTGGAAGGGCAAGCCCGCGGGCATCGTGTCGTACGGTGGCCACGGCGGCGGCAAGTCGGCGGCGCACCTCCGGGACATTCTCACCGGTCTGCGGATGAGGCCTATGACGGAAGCTCCTGGACTCTCGCTCACGGGGGAGATGATGGCGAATTGTCAATTGGTCGAGGCCGATGAGCTCCGGTGGAAGGAGGCTGGGCTGGAGGAGAAGCTCGAGAGCGTCGCCAAGGAGCTTGCGCAAGAGCTGTCGAAGGAATGATGGGATGTCGTGAGTTTACAGGGACCTAGGCACTTTTTGCGTGCTCATGCAAAGACTCAGAAACGGTGTATTGCACGGACGGATATAGAGCGAGTTCTTTATGCAGATAGACTTGAACGATATGCAATAGACCTATATGAGCTCAACTCTAACTAACAGTTGTTTTATGCATGGTCCGCCGATCCCTCAAGACCATTTGATCTCATCTTCTAGGAAAATGTCCTTTCGTGTCTTGGCTACTTGGTCAAAAAGAGAGGCCTTGAGGACCATCTTGCCGGGAGACTTTTCAGAAGTGCTAAAGATGGGACTGTTGACGAGGTCAGTCACCTGCAATACATGTATGTCGGACGAGACTGAAGCCAAAGAAGAGCCGTCGAGTAATTCTTACCTGCCGCACTTTTGACAAAACGACCGCTGTAAAAGACAAGTCGGTCAGTGAACAATTGCTGAACAGGATTTTTGACCAGTTATAAGGCCGACAAGCTCTTGAGACGTACAGTGATTGCGTTTCCAGACTTGGTGTCGGCGTCTTGATACTTTTTGAGGTTGCCCTCGGCATCCTTGATGGTCACGTCCTTGTCGTCGAGGACATAGTTGATGGAATACGCTGTTTTCGCAGAAAAGCAGCAACGTTCAGCTACACCCTACAGTGCGACGGGTAGACGAGGGCATCCACAAAGCAGTGGAGTAATCGGGGGGGAAATAACTCACGTCCGCCGCCGCGGCGACAGTTGAGGCTACACCAGGATGCGTTAGACCTTTTGATCGGACTGGACCCTTGAGCGAGACCGGCTCGATGGATGGGGAGATGGAGAGAGGAGGAAGGGGGATAACTTGCCAGTGACACGCGACTACGCCCGTAGGCGGCGTCGCGACATTTACTGCGATTGAGCCGCAGATGCAGCGTCCGTCTTGCGATGCCATGGCTAATTTAGATTAACGAATGACCGAAAAAGCCCAAGACGGTGTTGAAAGATGCTCTTCCAAATCAAGGGGGGAATAGAGAGTGAGATTCCGATTTGTGAGAGACAATGTACAAAGGGAGAAAGGCAAGGGAGAGAGGGGGGCCTCGGGACTTGGGAGCATACAGGAACTTACAGTATAGGCCTAAGCAGCAGCTTCTAAAAGCGGACTGGATCTCCTCCTCCCTACCTACAGCATGTTCCCATGGTTCATTATTCCACGACCGGCGGGCTCGGAAGGATTGACTCCACCTTGTCTCTTTTGATCTCGGGCCAAGGCACTTTGCTCTGCAGTGACCTCGGCTACGTCAGGTTCCGGAATGCCCTCTTTTGGATTCCAGCTTGATTGGGGGAGAGAGAGCTTCTTCCCGCGGGTGTGTGGATGAGATCTCTCGCCTCGCTAATCTACAAAATCTCCGAAACAAGAGGGCCTCTCTCTTGTTTGTGTGGAGGGAGGACTCTTCCAAAAGACCCTGCGCTAGAATCAATGTGTGTGTGTGTGTGTGTTGGATTGACGCCATGAGCCTACAGTGGTAGTACAGGCAGTTCAGCTGGCAAACTCCATCGACTGCTTGCGGATTTGCCTTTTTGAGGCGTCGTTTACGAGCTGCCACTCTCGAGACGAGACGACAGCCACGAGTTGGTCATGTTACTCTCATCTTTACACAGACAACATGATGAATACTACTGTACGAACTTACGCAGTATTGCATCTTATATCGCCAAATAAACCAGAAGCCCCCACATAGTCTCAGTCTCAACTCGCAGCACACCTGGGATCGGTCTCCCTCTACGGAATCGGCATCAACAAGAAGAGTACAGCGTTGCGTCTAAATTCAAGGTGTAAAGCCTGCACATTGGAATTACATGTACGTTCAAAATGCAAAAACGCTTCAACTGTCTCACGTGGGCCTGAGCCAGATTCATTTCAACCATCGACATTCTCATGATTCGGCGCTCGACTTGGCTTCTTGCAAGGCCTTGTAGTTCTTTGCAATAGCATTCGCCGTAAACTCCTTGCCGGTGACCATGGGATACTTCTTCCTGGGACCCTGTATCAGCGCATCTGCGCATGGCTGATTGAAGAAGGCGATGCTATATCTCTCGTCGTAGTTGTCCCCTTCGTCCTCGGGGGCCTTGACGCGGTGCAGCGTGCTCTTGAAGCGATCGTCGGACCAGCTCATCAGCAGATCACCTATATTGCATACGATGCTGTCAGGTGAGCAGTCAACCTTGGTCCAGGCGTCCCCCTTGGCCCACTCCGTCACGACCTCACGGCCCGGGCAGATCTCCAGGCCGGGTTGTCCTTGGCGCTGCATGAGCAGGGTGATGAAGTCCCAGTCAGCGTGGGCGCCAGCGCGATGATAGACCTTGCCCGCGTCCTTCTTGGGCACCTGAAAGTAGTGCAGCAGACGCATGACTGTTTGGCAGTTTGGCCGGGAAACGTCGTGCGCCCTGATGAAGTAGTCGTCCGGGAAGCCGAGGCCCCTCGCAACGCAAATCATGAGCTTCTCCGAGACACCTTGCAGACGGTGCATGAATGTCAAAGACTGTTGCTTGAACCCGGGCAGGTGCTCGTCGCTGATCCATCGATCCTGCATGTTCTCGCCAAACTGGAGCTGGTATGATTCTTTCTCGTCGGGGACACCAGTCGACGGCCGGACCTGTGACCGACATTCGTATCCCGCGTTCAACGGCGTGAGTGACACTTGCTTCTTGACGCTCTCTGGAAGATCGAAAAATGACTTGGATAGCTCAAAGGCGGCGTCGAGTTCATCTCGCGAGATGCCGTGGTCGATGACGACGAAGAATCCGACATTCTCGGCAGCTTCGCAGAGCTGCTGCGTGATGTCGTCGATGCGACTGTCAAAATCTGCAAGTGAGATCTATCGCGGGCTTAGAATATTGAGGACAGTGAAGAATGCTACTTTGTTCTCCGCCGTTACTGACCTGAGGAATCGGGCGGTCTACATATTTGGTCATTGTCGCGGACAATCACTATCACCATGTATGAATGTGAGAAAGAGAAGGCAACATGATATCAAGGAGAGTCGATCGATTATATGAAGTATTGTCCAAGAGCATTATCCAAGACCACTCGAGACATCAGTGACAGATGCAGAGTACAAAGCGAGAGCGTGATGTCATCTCGTCGAATCAAATCCTGGATGCTGCAGAGACACGTATTGCAAGCACATCCGACGCCGACGTGTGACGCTGGAAGCTGACGACCCAATCATCAGGGGGATAAAATCTCACCTGCCTCGCTAGAACTCCATCGTGCTGATGCCAATAGCTGCTTGGACAGACTCGGACGCACATCAGACGTTGCCAAGACTATACGGATAAGCAGTGAAATCATCAAATAGCGCAAAAACTTCACTCACTGTTGGACCATGACCGCAATGTAGTCAAAGGCCAAGAACTAAAGAGGCCATGACTTGGCCAGCGATGGAAACGAAGAAGACAGGCTTTTGGAAAAAGACGCAATGACCACTTATATGGAGCCAAGAGATCGATCGACCATACGTTATACAGGGAAATGAATGTTGGAGTGAACCTCTAAGAGCGTTGTTTCCCGACACGTATCAATATTATAGATTATTACTCGGTCCTTGTCAGCAGGCTGCAATACTGCATTGTGGGAGCGCTTCAAGCCTGCGACTGGAGATTGGAGTTGACAACCCTCTTCGACTGACTTGAGCTGACTTCCGATCGCGATCCCCGATCTTCAGATCTCCATCTCCACTTCTCGACTCTCGCCATTGATGAGAGGGGTAATATGCCAGACTTCTCTATGCCGACTATACTATTACCCCAAAGGGTCCGATGCAGGCATCTCAGTGAGCATAACAGGGACTCATCTGATCCCAGAACCACAGAACCTTCTGAAAACCCCTCTCAAGTCTAATAGCCATTGACTCAATGGATTATTCATGCCCTTAAAAGCCAAAGTCATTGTGCGATGAGAAAGCTGGCGCTCATCTACGAAGCAACTAATCAGCGAAAAATCAGACTCGCCTTTGAGTGTCATTCATGATCTATTCGCCGCATCTCTCCTATTGACTTACTGTGTAGACGCAGTAAGTTCCATCTCACTGGTCTAAGACGAACACATCGTAGTTTCCACGGAATAATTTTCTACCTTTTGGAAAATCAAACAGTCTGATAGAAGCATGGATTTTGAGCAATTGCACAAATAAGACCCCATGGATTCTCAAGCAGGAATGAGCTCCCTATTCTTTTGCTCAGCTACGTTTGTATGAACCCATGCAGTCATCCCACATGTGCCCGCAAAACGCGAGACGCGCTTTATGGATGAATCAATCCATCAACGGCTATTGATAACGGAACACAAGCGGGAAAGCGCGTTCTTATTATGCAAAGCTCACTTGGTGGTGGGCTCGAGGACCCTCTGCGGAAGCGCTAAGGCTCAGGGGGTGGCGATAGGTTGAATCATGTCGCAACCAGGACGGCGCGCAACTTATTCAGACAACCGTCTCCACTGAGCTCTTGGACAGCTGACATTAATAAGACCGCCGATCCCATCGACTGTAACGCTTTCCCGAACATCGGACCCGGCAGCACCGGAAACATCCAGGGGCTTGGAAGAAGATGGGACGTTGCTGTTGCGGGTGTAAGTCCTCGGAGACATTGAATGGACGTACTGGGATCAAATTACAGCCAACATGAAAGAAAAGGAGCCTTGTCATGTAATCAAGAGAAGAAAACCGTCACCGTATCCTTGAGACACGAAACGCGCTTAGGATTCTGCTGACTGAACTTCCTGGTGGTGTCATCCAGCCATAGTCCTGCGGAAGCCTGCTTGAAAGGGGTCTTGTCAAGACCACATGCAGCATAAATCAACCGACCACCAAGTGGCTCGCTTTGAAGTGGCTAGAATCTGTGACTGTTACGAGTACGGCAAAGAGCATGGAGAGGCGAATCCAGCCGTAGACGTATTTTCACCAAATCCTCAAGCGTTGGCTCTTGATCTGTGTACATGTAGCCATTGAGCATCAGTCATAGATTGCAGACTAGCTTACTCAAATCGCCTTTTGACATAGTTACTGGCTTCAGATTGCGTCTACGAGTCTTGACCCGACTCTACGCAACTACTCTATAAGATGCCCGTGGTAACTCATTCAGCCGGCAACTATCCTTCTTCGGTATTCCGCTCCCTTCCTGGAAGGTGCCTGGTTTGCTACAATGGACCTCTACTATGTGTCGTCATTTCCACACATTATCCCGCATAAGAAGTCGCGGCATTAGTCAAGGGATACTCGGACCGAAAATTCGCAGCCGCGAAACATGAATTGCAACGTTGACATGTCCAAATTGTGTAAATCAGACACCGTTCAGGTAACCCACCTCGTTGTCTCGGAAGTATGGAGAACAGAGCACGGACTGGAACATGAAGAAGGCATTTTCATCGCTCTCGAGCTGCCCGTTCGTGATGACCTTGAATCTTTTTGTCAAGTGCTAACGTGCAATGCGAATTACATGTATAGTTGAAGAACTCGAACCAGGAATTTCGAAGCCAGATGATTCGAGCTGTCCTGGACAGTGCCAATTTGCTGCTCATTGGCGTATACAAATCTCATCACGATCCCTTTAATGAAATTGAGATAAAGATCTTGTATGCGCTCGCTGACTCTGCGTGGATTCCCGTTGACAAGGCTGAGGCTGAGTCGTGCCGGCTGCGAGGTGGCAAATTGAGCCGGTCCACAGTGCACAAGGCGGACATTTTACGGGAATGAGCTGGCGATCAATCATTGACACATGTGGCGGCATTGACTATTCATGCCGCGAGGCTCGAGGGCCCACTGGTCTGAACTATCCGTAAAGACTCGAGGGCAGTACCAAGATCATGGCATGAAGAAGCGGCTTCGGGGACCGTTTCGGGTTTCCCCATCTACGTCATAGTATGGGACTGTTTCCACTCTCTCAGATCCACCGAGGCTCAATTATTCATGTTCATTGGTTGGGAATTCCTAAAAAGGCTATTATTCGAGAGTCCTTCTCCGAGATACAAGGTGGTGTAAGTTGCGAGATACTCAACCTGCGGTCAATGACTGTAACGAATACAGCATGCGTCAGTAATATATCCCAGAAATCTCTCTTTATATCAGCATCAAAAATGACAGAAAAAGTTGTTTCTCTGATGTTTTGTAGAATGGCCGTGCGAGAGAATGGCTGGCACCCAAGACTCAACAGGAAAGTGGAAGCCAAGGGAGCAAAGGGCCTGACTTCCCGAAAGCCGAAACGCCGGCGCCCTTGGCGTTGAAAGATGATTCAATTGGCTCGCTCAACTGTTTTCCCAAGTGCTGAGAAGCTGATGTCATCGAAACCACTTTAGAGCCATTGGAGAGTTGTCTCAAATGTTTGACAGAGATTCAAGTCATGTCAATGTCAACCCAAAGTTGCGCTTTGAGTCCCGTTCAATTCGCACAACCACTCAAGCAAAACAGACAATCGCGCGCGACTCAACTTATTTTCAACTCTTGGAGCCTTGCCCTTGACGACGACGGGAACTAGCGAAGCGGCTGCACAAAAAAAAAAGTCCTTCCGCCTGGCGAGTCGGGGATCGAGATCAGATCATTGGGAGGGTCCGATGCGGGATGTAAGTCGGGGGTTCCCTGACTGCGACGCGGCTGGCATCGCAAAAATGGCCCGGCGAGCCGTATGAGTTACTTCGCGCGCAAGCCGTCGCTATTCCCCGTTGTGGTCCCCTTACTCGTGTCCCCTACGCGCGAACCCAGCCTGACCCACGGTGGGTGAACGGGAAGAAAGAGTCCCATCGTTTCGGACTCGCTTGCAAGACACTTTGCCTTGCCTGGTCACAGCGGAGGAGAGGGAGGGATGGGGGAGAAACTGCGGGCTGCCACGAAAAAGCGATGACATCCCTTGGCATGAAATCCCATCTTGGCTGACATGAGGGCGCCTCGCATGTCTAATTGGATCCCGCCGTGGATATTATGAACCACACATCCTGTCAAGCTCTCTTGAACTTGATGGGATTTCTCCAATTTTTCTTCACGAGTCCACATCACAGCCTCCGTTCCGAGCAGCGGTTCCTTGCTCACTACATGTCGACATAAGTTAGTTTTTGCTCTCCGGAAAACTGGTTCCAACGCAAGCCTCTTTGATGGAGACCCTCCACGCTCACTCGTCCTTCCCAAGTCCGCTCTCTCATACCATGCCCTATATACACCCTTTCCCCAGCTCTTCTGATCTTCTTCTCCATTTGTCCTTCGTTTAATACTTTGGTCCGTTTCTGTCCTTTCTTTTCTTTGGAGCAGATCTTACCCCGTTACTTCGACCTGGTAGTCCTCTTGTTACGACATTGGACAACAGCGTCGCAAAATGGGTGCTCCACGATCACAGCCGTCGCGGTCCATACTGGAGTCGCGGGCGACCAGCAAAGGAACCTATTACTTCGTCCCGAGCGAAGCCAGAAACAATCTCATCGTCATCATTGGCGAGTTCAGCGGCACCTTTATGTTCCTTCTCATGTCCTTCATCGGAGCACAGGCAGCCATCATCACGAATAACCCTACCAACCCGAAGGCTCCTCTCGAACCCGCCAGCATTCTATTCATCGCCGTGGCTTTCGGCGTCTCTCTCACCGTCAATGTCTGGATCTTCTTTCGTGTGAGCGGAGGCATGTTCAACCCTGCTGTAAGTCTCCGTTTATCAACGATACTGTCGTCTCATGCGCTGATATCTTACTCTTCAGGTAACACTCGGTCTCGTTCTTGTCGGCGCCGTGCCACCCCTCCGAGGCCTCTTGATTTTTCCAGCCCAAATAGCGGCCGGAATAGCAGCATCGGCACTGGTCTTCGTCCTTCTTCCCGGCGATTTGGGTGTGGGCAGTGCACTTGGTAGCGACACAAGTATGGCGCAGGGATTATTTATCGAAATGTTCCTGACAGCGCAACTGGTGTTGACAGTCTACTTCCTGGCTGTCGAAAAACACCGTGCTACGTACATTGCTCCAATCGGCATCGGCGCCTCCGTCTTTGTCGCTCACTTGGCCGGCATCAACTTTACGGGCTGCTCCATCAACCCTGCGAGAACACTCGGCCCGGCCGTCTTTGTCGGCTTCCCCGTATATCACTGGATTTACTGGATTGGCCCATTCCTCGGTGCCCTCCTGGCATGGATCATTTACTCACTCCTCAAGTGGCTGGACTACAAGACAGCAAACCCAGGACAGGACGCCGACGACCTCGAGATGAACTTTCGCGACATCATGCCGCCAATGATGAGCGGATCAAGAGGACTCTGGACAGGCGACGGACTTGTCAAGATGAGCAGCGAACACCTTCCGATGAAGGACCCCCACAGCAGGCCAAGCACGCGAGATCGCATACGTCGAACACTAGGCACGCCGACGTCGCCCTACCTAAATGTGCGTTTTTCATGGAACAAGGAGTAAAATTTCAATGTATGGACGCTTACTATATGTTTTGTACAATAGCATTCAAGATGATCTCCCACGATATATGAGCGTTTACTTCTCGGATAACTTGGCTTTTCAGGCATCGGGCCATGCTCAGGCCGATGGGGACTCGGCATTATGACAGGACGTAATATACGGTACAGAAGCAACAGATTATACATATTTCTTTCGGCGTTTTGGTTGTTCTTGAGACGATAAAAGGTTCTACATAGGCATGATACGTGCCTAACTGATGTACATGTACGATACAGACGAGGACCGACAGCATAGGGATATTGGAGTTATTGACTCAGATAGGAAACAGGATAATGGCTGTATAGCAGAGCGTAAACTTCAAAATATGTACCTCATTAGAGTTTACACATTTGGTCTTCCTCCCATTCACGTCGAAAGAGTATGCGTTGACAACACTAAAACTACCAGTATGTATGAACAAATCGCATAAAACCTGGGATTATACGATAAAAAGGCATTAATTCATGTTGTCGTATGAGAAATATACTCGACGTCTTGAATACCATGCGCGCCTGAATTCTTCTGATTCGTAGACAGAACGCGACGTTCAGAACCAGAATCGCATTTTGAGTAACAGAGACAGCCGTTCCGCCTCAGTCGTGTTTTCTTCGAACCCTGTTGATAGCAGGTATTGATTTCGGTATAGGTCTCATGTGAATCCATAAATCCCCCTTGGTAAACTGCGTCTGGTGTAAACTCTATCGAAGATGTACATGGGATGTAGGTGTAGGGCTATCATCACATTCAATCTATCATTGTTGATCGTGCCTTCACTACCGTAGGCACCGATTTTCATAAGTTCTGCAAACTTGAATATAGCCTAAATTCGCTTAAAAACTGTCGCTGCCACAACCCCAAGTAGGCACACACTGACGCACGACATGTCCCAGCTTCAAGGTGCCTAGACTTTAATACCAGGTGTTTGCTGGAAAGAGGTCTGGTGACGCGGTAATGTAATGTAAAAGTGCTATAGTAGCAAGTTCCATGACATGACGACCGGATGATGAATGCCAAACATCAGGTCACGGCACCGCTACCTACCAGTCACTTGTGCGAACAACAGAGGTCCGTCAACATCAAATGCGTTATCGTGGACAACCCATGATACACAACCTCTCCATTCGTCATTAGACTATTCGTAGATGTTGCCAAACAACCTTCACACGTGCGCCCCGTAAACATGGAAGAATGATTCTGGCAATTGCAGGTCGGCAGCTATGTGATTGCCCAGCTCGTCCTTGGTCAGTCTTGACAGGTCACTTGCAATTGGACTCTGGACCTCAGCCCTTCGAGCCCGCAAGCTACCAATTAGAAGGCGTGGACTGCGCCGGAATGTCACTGACCTGCATGCCGCACAGATGATCGCGCTGTCACATAAACAGCCGAAGTCGTGGTTCGTTTTGGAGGAGTTGGCAGCAACAGGCGACGCGACGATTCTCCAATTGTTATCTATCTACATCATTTAAGCTCGATTATAATCGTGAAGCGAGAAAGACTAGACTATCCGAAGCAGACTTCAATGGAAGAACGGCTTGCCTCGGTTCACGTGAGGATCAAATGCTAGGAAACCCTTCAGGGTTCATGTCTCGTTGACATATGCAAAAAAAGTCATCCTGAGTCAAAGACGGTGTAAGATGATTTCACAAGCCGGCACCGTTCGGGGTGCATTTTGCCAAGCGGCGGGAGACGATCCGATGTAGATTTCGCTCCATCTCTTCCCGAAAGCCGCTTCGTGCTGCATGAACCCATCCCTTGCCTCCCTCCCCCCAGTCGACGACAGGCATCCTCGAGTGCCATCGACGCACTCTTTACGTACGTGAACAAGGGTTTCTACATTAAGCCGAGGGCCCGGACCGAAGGGCTGTCAAGGGTCGTCGGCCGGGCTGCGAGTCAACGTCAGCTCACCGAACCCCCCCGGCCATACGGTGGCGTCTCCGAAGCGTCTTTTGCGAGAAACATCAAAGTGTTTATTCCCCTCTCGATGGGTCTCTGCAAGTCGGTGATAACCTGCCGGGCTTTCGACCAATAAGGGGGAACCGCGAGTCACGAATTACTCTCGAAATCAGGAACTTGCGGGAGCGGAGATCGGAATAAGTCTTCCTATTCAGATCCTGCCCGTCCGACTGGGTGCTCAGAGACAGCGAGACATGCACCTGGGTTCCTGCAAACGACCGGGCAGGGGATCTTATTCGCCCGCTTCTTGTTGCCCACCCCTTGCTCGCACGGGAAAGCCAGGCGTTGGAGCGCCGTAGCAAGCCGAAGGGGAGAAAAAAAAAATAAGCTTACGTTCCGTAGTCTTCTCTTTCGCCATGGGGAAGCGGCCGGCGCCGGGGTTCAAAGTAAGACGTATGTCCAGCCCGGGCTGATGGCTACCCCGTCTCGCATGGCGAGCTCCCGAGCTGACTATTGGCTCTATACCGTCCTCGAACCATGCCATCTTGATCCATACACCAAGCCCACAGATCCCGCAGCCGCGGCTCGTATCCCCCCTTGGGTGTGTATACAATGTTCAGCGTTGGGACATGCAGCCTCCACTGCGAACCCTGCTTCGCAAATCGGATCAATGGTCTCGATCGCCCGGCGCTGGAATGATCACAGGCCCTGATGTCTGGGATTAAGGTGAACTCGAGCTAGGCGGTTGGCGTGGATCGTGATATAAAGGCTTGATGATCCGACCTCGATGCTAGACCCAGAGGAGGAAGATCCAAGAGACTGTTTTGAGTCACCTACAATTTCTTCCTTTTTCATTCCCATCTCAAAGATGCTCGTTAGCGCCATCTTCGCCATCACGGCCCTTGGCCTCACTGGCCTCGGAACTGCTTCACCCGAAGAGCAAAAAGCTGAAGCAGTCGAGGGAGGCCGTCGTTGCGGCTTCAAGATTGCACCTTGCCCGGACACCGACTTCTGCCGGCCCGTCAACCCTCGTTGTTCTGACCTCTACCGATGCCCGGGCGTTTGCACCAGGAAGCCAAAGAGGCCGTATCCTCCTCAGCCTCCTCGCTACCCTCCTCAGTGGCCTCCCCGGCCGTACCCTTCCCTGCCTCCTATCCCAATCACGACTCTGCCTCCTATCCCGCTCCCTACTGAGCCTCCGGTCTCGGATCAAACGTACAAGTCTTGCGGCGGCTTCACCATCACGCCCCAGACGTGCGACGCCGGCTACACGTGCAAGGACGACCCTCGCAAGCCCGACAGCTGCGGCATGGCCTGCGACGTTCCCGGTATCTGCATCCCCGACAAGGCTCCTCAGTGCGGTGGCTTCGCCGGCTTCCAGTGCCCTGCCGGACTCACCTGCTACGACGCGCCAAACGACGGCTGCGACCCCAGGTCTGGCGGCGCCGACTGCATCGGAATCTGCCTGTGAGGGGATCCGGAGCGGAACGCTACGAGGGTCTGTGAGCGCGATCAGCGACATGTAGTCTTTGAATGATACATTCCACGAGCAACGGCGGGAAAACAAAGGGCGGTTCATAAGGCACGGAAGAAGGTCATCTCTGCCATTGATGGGCTGGAAAGTGGCGCGTGTACCAAGCATACATGTAGTCTGGCTAATGTGAAAGTCTGGCAGCACAATAAGCAATAAGAAATAAGAATGTGTTGATGTGTTTTCATGCCGACGCCCTCGTGGACTTCGGAGCGCCGTATGGCATCAGCTTCATCCCTTCAATGTCGCCATATCCGTACATTGACCCTTTGGCGTTGTTAGCCATGGACTCGCTCCATTTCTTCATGTACTGGTCAAATATCTGTTTGTACTCTTCATTGCTGAAATCAGTTAGCGCCTCGTTGTTCTCAACGATATGGAGGAACATCCTGTTGTTGTCTCAGGTTCAACGTGCCTAGCAATTCCGAGGGGAGATTGTCGCGCCGAAGTCGAGCTCACGCAGAAATGATGAGGGTTCCAGGAGCTTCGAGCTGATCGTATTCGGTCATATCGAACTCGTGAGAAGAGGCCATATGCGCCTTCATCATTGCGTTGGACACGTCGATCAGCTCCTTGAACGGTATGCCGCGCTTCTCGAAGTTCTTTGAGTTCCAAGGCGGAAGCTATGCGTTCCGACATGAAGCCTTCAATGACACGGACCCTATCCGGTGTCGCGGACTTTGGGTCCCGCTTCACCGATTCCCCGACCCGGTCATCCGGCCCCGGATTTCTCCCACGGCCGTCTCCGACGCTTACGGAGTGGCAGCCCCGAGTATTACTAATTGTATCATGTCGATCTTTCCTCACCTCTTCGGCCGCCAATATCTGAGATGCCCTTCTTCTCACAAAAGAGGAACCGTTTTCTCATCATATCCTTCCAGTCGAATATAGCAAAGAGGATTGGACGCTGACGGCACCATAACTTTCGACTCTTGGTCAACATCTCAAACATCTAAGAAATTACCCCCCATCAGAGCGCCGTACGGATCAAGCAGCAATGACCAACTTTCGCATCGTCGTCACCTCAGACACCGTCTGCCCCTGGTGTTACGTCGGCCGCCGCCAGCTTCAGCAAGCCCAGGCCGCGTGGCTCCAAAGGAAAGCCAATAGCGACGACACCTTCTCCGTCACATATGCGCCCTTTCAACTGAATCCCGGATGGCCCCGAGGACCCGGCTCCAGCATCGACAAGCAAGACTTTTACCAGCAAAAGTTTGGTCAAGCGAGGACAGAAATGATACACAAGAGACTGTCAGCCGTAGGCCAATCACTCGGCATAAACTTCAAGTACGGCGGCAAGACGGGCAATACGAGAGACTCGCATCGACTGGTTCACCTAGCCAAGAGTTACGGATCAGAAGTTGAACTCAGGGTGATTGACGGGCTTTTTGCTGCTTACTTTGAAGAGGAAAAGGACATTACCGCGTTTGATACGCTGCAGGGTGTTGCCACTAGCGCTGGCATCCCCGAGAACGCCTTCAGGAAAGCCATTGTCGAAAATGACGAGGGAGGAGCGGACGTTGACAAGGCCGTGATTGAGGCTCAGATGAATAATATCAGTGGCGTACCAGATTTCCGGATCCAGGACAAGTACTTCTTGAACGGGGCCAATGAGCCCGCCACATTTCTGCAAATATTTGAAGAGATCAAGAGGTCAGAGGCGAGTGGGCCACAATGATGCTGCCACTGGAAGTTCGGTTGCCGCCTTCATTGCTTGCGCTGCTGCCATATTAGTAGATCGAAAGCGATTGGGTATAATATTTCGCTAAGTAGAAGCGCCGCTCGAATGAAACGCAAGCTCAGTCCGTCTTTCCAAAACTTGATCCCACATTGCTTGGCCTTGGAAGCCCGGAACGTGAAAGAGAACCCCCAGCTCCTGGCTTGTCCACCAGCTGGCTCTGTCCATGTTTCCTGACCCGAGCACGAGGTACTCGTCATCCACCATGGTCATTTTGAAGTGACTGACGACCGGCTCATCATCAAGACCTTGACGAGTTGGCAATGGTTTGAAGTAGCGAACCTCGAGCTCTCCGGGCGACACGGGCTGAGCCTCGATGTCCGTTGGCTGTGGCCGTCTGCGCAAAGCTTGGAATCTCTTGATGAGTTTGTTTATACATCGCGAGGTAGTAGTTCCGGCAGTGACGAGCTGCTCGATCAACATCATGCCTTTACTTGTGCGAATGTGCACGTTGACTCCGCGATCCAAAGCAGCGATGAGGGCATCAATGACGGGACCAGAAGTCAGGTTCGGCGTGAGAATGGTAATCTGCCGCCTCGCGTTTGAGAAGAGAGTGAGTAGAGCGGCGTTGAGAGGTGTCATGGGTGGGTTCTTATGGCTTAGGAAAGGAAAGAAGGCAAATCTTGGGTTGCGATGGTGCGAAGACGGGAGAAGTATGGTGGGGACGCATTCGGTTCCCTCCAGATGCATGGACTGCGAGGCAGAATCCGGGTCGACCAGACTATTCAAGTCATGTCTATGACTGGTTGACTCCCGAATACTGTCACTTGTAGCACTCAACTCGCCTATATGCCCCCAGACTCGATCGTGGAAAGCGAGCAAGCTTCGCACGACGTCTCCCCGGACCTCGATGCACCCTTCGAACCATTGTTCCCAGCTGACGTTGCAGCTAGGCACAAAGGCTCTCTCTGAATCAATGATGACATACTTTGGATGCATGACACTCAAGGGAGTGAAGAAGAGGCTCTTGACGGTCAATTCGATGCCTCCACGTTGAAGGATCGCATTGTCGGGAAGACCCAGTGTCTTCCATTTGGAAGGCGGATAGATGTGGCCATTCCGCGAGGACGTATGGAAGAGCTTCTGGAAGAGACCGCTTGACGAGAAACCAATGGTGACGCGTAGTACAGGCGCACCATCCTGTCGAGCTTGTCGCTCGGATGCGAGTTGCAGAAGAGTCTCCCGGATTGCGTCTCGAGTGGGAGAGGCAGCCCAGTAACAGGTGACGAAATGAATACTATGCCTGGCTTTTCTGATGGCAGGAAGCAGAGCACGAGAGTAAATAGAGAAGCCGGTGCCCACGTGAAGTGAATCGAGTGTGCTCGTGGTGATGAGAGAGTCCAAGTCGTTGACGTGATGGTTGGGGAAATCATGGGCCTGTTCGGCTTGACGAGAGGCGACGAGGTCTTTCCATGGTCGTGTGAATGAAGCTGGGAAGGACTCTTGATCGGGCATGGCTGATTGCTACGAACGCATTTGCGAAGCTTGAGTTTCTTTACCCCGTATACGCGTCTCAATGGCGGACGTTGGAGGTTCGAGGTTGGGTCCGGTTGTTGGAGGACAGGAGCCTCAGACAGTGGCCCTGGAATTCAACGTTGCGCTATCGGGGGCTTCTTTAGTGGCGTCGCACCCCCTGAATCCCCCCAGTGCCAGTGCCCCACCATCATTCACTCAACGTTTACGCTTGTTCATTGTGATGATTGAATTCACCAACTCATCTAAGTTACCATGTCCCTTTATCATTTTCTAGCTTGAACCGGTTGATCACCTTCAAACTTTCACTCGAGTCAATTAGAAGGAAGGTTCTCATTCAGCGACTTGGAAAGGATAAGTTACTCTGCACTCACATACGTGCGTAGAGAAGTGATCCGCACCTCAAGGAGCTCGATATTGAGACTTGTGAATGAACATCAACATACACAATCGCGCAGTAGTGAATTTCATCGATGATAGAAGACTCATACTCAATGATAGAATGGAAACAGTATTCATTGCGCAGTGTTTGGTCAGTGAGAGTCTCCAAGCTCCTTGGCCTCACCGCCCTGGAGCTTCATGGCAGAATCCTGAGGGCCCGCCAACGTCCGTCGCAGTGTCGCACCTCCCCCTCCACTCATCCAGGTCCCCTCCATCTCACTGCCTATCCACGCGCGCCCCAAGCTTCCACTTCAACGCACCCCTCCACGTCGATTTGCACACACAAGTCGCGAGCCCTCCCGCCCGAGCTTCCATGTCGCAATCATGATCTCCGGGGTGCTCATATTCAACCAAAAGGGCGAGAACCTGATATTCCGCGCCTTTCGCAACGACTGCCGACCCCGCCTTGCCGACGTCTTCCGCATCCAGGTCATCTCCAACGCCCAGGTCCGGTCGCCCATCCTGACGCTCGGCAGCACCACCTTTAGCCATGTAAAGCACGAGAACATTTACCTCGTCGCGATTACAAAGAGCAATGCCAATGCTGCCCTCGTCTTCGAGTTTCTCTACCGCCTCATCCAGCTCGGCAAGGGCTACTTTGGCAAGTTTGACGAAGAGGCCGTCAAAAACAACTTTGTCCTCGTCTACGAGCTCCTAGATGGTGCTTCCTACTATCCCAGCTACTCTTCATTGATTCCTCTGACTCTGTAATAGAAATCATCGACTTTGGGTATCCCCAAAACACCGAGACCGACACCCTCAAAATGTACATCACCACCGAAGGCGTCAAGTCCGAGGCCCGCCCCGAGGACACGTCCAAAATCACCATGCAGGCCACCGGCGCGCTGTCCTGGCGCAAGGCCGACGTACGGTACCGCAAGAACGAGGCCTTTGTCGACGTCATAGAAGACGTCAACCTGCTCATGTCGGCTACCGGAGCCGTCTTGCGCGCCGACGTGACGGGCCAGATCGTCATGCGCGCCTACCTGTCCGGCACGCCCGAGTGCAAGTTCGGCCTCAACGACCGGCTCCTGCTCGACAGCGACGGCCTGCAGAGCTACCCGAGCGGCAACCGGACGGGCACCAAGGCCACCAAGGCGGCCGCCGGCAGCGTCACGCTCGAGGACTGCCAGTTCCACCAGTGCGTCAAGCTCGGCAAGTTCGAGTCGGACCGCATCATCAGCTTCGTCCCGCCCGACGGCGAGTTTGAGCTGATGCGCTACCGCGCCACCGAAAACGTCAACCTCCCCTTCAAGATTCACGCCATTGTCAACGAGGTCGGCCGGACAAAGGTCGAGTACAGCATCGGCATCAAGGCCAACTTTGGCCCCAAACTCTTCGCCACAAACGTCGTCGTCCGCATCCCCACGCCGCTCAACACGGCCCGCATCACCGAGCGCTGCACCCAGGGCAAGGCAAAGTACGAGCCGAGCGAGAACAACATCGTCTGGAAGATTGGCCGCTTCACCGGCCAGAGCGAGTACGTCCTCAGCGCAGAGGCCATACTCACCAGCATGACCAATCAGCGCGCCTGGAGCCGCCCGCCCCTCAGCCTCAACTTTAGCCTGCTCATGTTTACGAGCTCCGGCCTGCTCGTGCGCTACCTCAAGGTCTTTGAGAAGAGCAACTATTCTAGCGTCAAGTGGGTGCGGTACATGACGAGGGCGGGTTCTTATGAGATACGGTAAGAAGCGATACTCCGGGACTCCTTGATTCTCGCACTAGCTAACACGCAGCAGATTCTGAGCCCCGAATTTCAGCTTTCCAGCTCAATCCTGTTTCTTCTTTGTTTTTTCTCTCTTTGCCTTGTACTAGAGAAAAGCATGTTGCGGCGTTTACGGCAATCTTTGGACGGCACAGTCCTCATCTATCTGGCGTTGGGTTGGCGATGTAGTTGCATTCAATGCAGGACCTGGCTATTTACGGTGACTGAAAGTATTTGAGCGTCGAGGGTGGGTGGTTGAGGAGCGTTGATGGACTTTGCGTGGGTTTTCCTCGGCCGAGTCGCACATGTTCCATCATGAGTGATAGCTCTTTGTTGTCAGGGGTGCTCAAGTGAATATGATGATTGACTACTCGGATGTTGCTGTGCGCATCATTCTTCGAAGGTACACTTCTTTCTTTTTGGCGCCAAGCGTGGTCTTTCAAAACTCACTGACCCGAAGCTCCGCGTCACTCAAGGTGGGACTGAATGAAGCCAGTCGACGCGCGTGGTGGTTTTACTGGACCTGACACTAGATACTCTGGATAGATCTAGAGCTCGACAGACGTCAAGTCCTTGTTCTGTTGCAATTCAAGGATCGGAGGCCAAGCCTCAACCGCTTTCTGGGGCGCTTAATGACGCACCAGCCGCTGTTCATTATATTGTCCATCACACTGTCCACTTGGTGCAACAAGACAACTTTTAGAGCACGTTTTCGTCACGAACTTGCAACTGGTTGAACAGCACTGGCCATGAAGCGCGGTTTGCTTCTCCCAGGCATCATCTAGAAAAGTCACTGGACAGACCGAGGGTATTCATCAGCGCATCACATAGGCCGCATAGACAGGCAAGGCCCTTAACGTCCTGTTACATGATTTGCCGTAACCTGAGCTTCCAGCTTGGCCTCTGATTCACGCGCGGAAGCCCGAGTGATGCATCAGGTCCGACGAGAGAGGAATACTTAAAGGCGTATTCATCCGAAAGCCAGAATGAGATCCCACCCCTCTACGAAGTATCCGTACTAAAATTCCGAAGTCGCTTGCAAAGACGAAAAGGAAATCAGCACTCATCATCTCGAATAGTCAAACATCAGAATGTGTCGGATACTCAAACTGACACACGGTTGCGGACACATAGCTGAGAGAATTCGTTACTGCCGCAACGCCGTCGTGGTCGACGATGAAAGGACGCCCTGCCGACGTGCAATTTGCCAGCAACAAACGTCAAGCGAACAATGCAACGTGCTGTCGTGCGCCTGGTATAGCCTTGGTGGATACTGGCGCTGTTGCAAATGTCAGGACGGTCCATACGAGACAGCCTGGTGCGAGACCGTGATCGATGTCACATCAGAGCAACTAAACCCAGGCGACGAGGAGTTCTTCCAAAAGTGCGGCCATATGTGCTGCTTCAGGTGCACCCCGCTACGTAGGTGACCTCGAGTCCTCGAGCTTTGTGCAAAGTCTTAATGCTGACATGATGGCAGAGCGCCCGAGTGGTAGTCGCCGTCGAAGCCAGCGGCGATGATGCAGCAAGCCTTGAAGTCAAGTTGAACTTGACTTGGGGCCGGCAGGTCCCGTGTTGCCGGCGTTTCGTCTTCAGGAGAAGAGAAGCGGGGCTGGCAGTCGCACCGACAGAATTCTGGCCGCAGCTGTCAGGCAGGCCGGCGTGCAATCGAATTCGGGTATGCGCCGGGCGCTCGACAACGCCCACGCAACAAGTTTAACGACCCGACGTTGCGCAGCCGAGCTTACCTGCAGTGGAGTTGGAATGGGCACTTATGGAGTTTGTGCCCGCCTGGTGCAGAGAGGTCGAGTAAGCATGCAGGATCGTGGATGCTGAACTCGGATCGACTGCTGGCAGACCAACCTTTCATGGCTGCAACGGGTGCGTACCACGTGCGAGAAGTACCGGCGTCTGGCAGCTTTTGAAAGGATCGAGGACGCGGAAAGGTTGTAGAGGTGGATGCGGGAAGAGGTGTTGGCTCAGTGACACTGCAGCTCCCTGAATAGCTCTGGCGCAAGTCGATCGGCAGTCATGGATGGCTGATGGGCTAGCAGGCTCGCGTGCTTGCGTATCATTGAGTCTTTGCGGACTGAGAGTTTGTTTGTAACTTACTGTAACTCGAAACCTCTCAACGATGAATTGCAATGGTGGTTTCACGTTTGATGTTGCAGGCATACCCCAGAAAGTCGCAGGCTCCAGTTCGAACTCTGGGGCGGCACCGCGTGTGCTGACCCGCTGACAGGGTCTTGTTAGGGATGGATCGCCGCCTGGGCAGGGTATGAGGGCTTCCATTCGTCCTTGTTGGATGTGGGCGGCTGAAAGCTCAGGCCGCAAGCGTGAGTGCCTGCGAAAAGCGTCATATGGTCGACCAGCCAGAAGACGAGACTTGGATGAGACGAGGCGAGCCAACAGTTGCAACCTGCTGGGCGTGCTCGGGCTTCGGGCGTCGCGCCTTTCCCCCAGGGCGCGACTGGGTGTCGCCGTTAATAGGTTGCCATTACGAAGCGGAAATCAAGCTGTTCGAGGCTGGAGGGGGAGAACTTGACCGAGGACGGCCGCCCAGATGCTAAGAACCGGAGGGCAGCTGCGTAGGGGAACGTAGTCAAGCAGACGGCAATGGTGCCACGGTGAGTACAGTAGTGAGCGGTGAGCGATTGACTTGAAGAGGGTTTGCGTACAAAGTAGTCGATCCAGGCCGGGCCAGGCCAAGGAATTATCGCCATGTGACAGCTAGCAATGCCGACTTGTCAAGGGCGATTGACACTTTGGCAAGTCGCACATGGCATCCATTTCCCGGACCCGGCTGGGGGATGGGCAGCATGGGATCCAAGAGGATGGACCACGAGCATGGCGTGAGCATGGCATAAGCGTGATCATGGCATCCAAGGGGGCCTGGCGGTGGTTTGCCGTTTTTGACACCGGCGGACCGACGGCCGCCCGAGCTAAGGCAAGGTAGGTCGCGGCACATGGCGCCAAAATGGAGGCTAGTTCAGGACTAGGTGGCAGTATTGGGTATTGAAGGCAGAGGAAATGACGAGACAAAGGGTGAAAGAAAATAGAGACGAGGGTATTCGTAAACGCACCGTGACTTGGCGATTAGGGGCTCCTGCCTACCTACCTCTAGGGCTTGCACACAACAACGTGGACGCCACGTGAGGCAGGAGCAAGTGACGAGGTTTCCATTTTGGGGGAGCTTGCCAAGACGGCTACAAACGTTGATTGGATATTGAGTCCTAGACACCTACCTACTCTACTGTACAAATACAGCACTGTGCATTGGACGGTAGTGCTATACAGTAAGGTACACTATCTCAGCATCTATCGCGACAAGGCGAGCTGGAAAATCGACTTCAATTTCCGAGCGATGGAGTCTGTGCTTTTCCGGCCACGCGACAGAGGCCCGTCTTTGCCCGGGGGGGGCGCGCGTCCCCCAAAAAACATTGGATGGATTAAGAATGGGGGTGTGTGTGTTTGTACAGTAATTAAGTCGTAGTATTATGTGTGTGCCAAAGCTAGTGCATTTTGTGCAGAAGTGTCAGTGCTGCGCAAGGGGTGAACCGGCGGCTCGGTTCCTTTGCTTTGGCTGTGCTGCGAGAAAGATCGATGCACAGGACGGCAGGACGACAGGACTCGAACCATTTTGGAGGTGCCTGGCACATCAAAGTGACCGGACCGGATCCATGAGAAACGTGCCGCGGCCCGAGTGGGGCTGGCACACTGGCTTCTCCAGCGGCCACGCGGCTGGGTCCAGTGCAGTTCCCGTCGATGCCCAGTGGGGGGGTAACTGCATCCATCTGTCCTGTCGTCCAACGCGCCGTCCTACAGTATAAGTCGTGGGGCCATGGGGAGCCACTGGAGTCCACTGAGAAACCGCTGACAGCAGAGAGCCGACATTGCACTTGATGCATCATGACCCCCATTTCATTTACTGCACTCGAATGCTGCACCTCCCGGGAAGCCGCCCCAAGATCAAAGTGGCCATGACGTGCAGCATGCATTCAATTCTCCAAGTTACTGTACGAACACGTACTGTATTCTACTGTACAGCACTCGATACTTCACACTACAGTAGACAGTCATCCAGATCGGCGCGCATCGCCCGCGGCCAATGGCACCGGACACAAAGTTGAAGCCGGCCATGGCCTAGCTTGGAGCCAAATCAACTTGAAGCTGTGCTCTTTTACTTTGCATCCGAACCCTTGACTCTCTGTCCAGATGCCACACGGCTCCCGTCCGTGCCAACGGCCGCTACCTTTTCATCACCTTGCACTTGTGATTGCATTAATTGAGCATGCATCTCGCTACTGGCACCGAGGGGGCCTGAACAGTACTAGTACTTTGTCCATTGACCCATCCATGTCTGTGACGACTGGAGAGAGCCCCAGTAACCGATACGGCACTCGTGGAAGGCGGCCGGAGTACCGACAGATGAGGAAATGCTCGCCTCCAACTCCAACGAGCCTCTCCGTACCTACAGTCAGGTCTGGTAGTACCTCAACTTACAGTAGTACCTACCTACAAACACACCTACGAATACAGTAGCATTCTTTCTCCGTCGTCTTCCTTCCCGCTGACTCTCACTCTCACCTCTTCGTTCAGACTTTGCACTTTCTCTCGAGCTTCATCTCCACCCACAGACGAGCCCTCGCTTCCTCGTAATTCCTCCTTCGTCCTCCCCCCCCCCCCCCCACACCCCCTTTCGTCTTCTCTTTCTCTTTTAATTCCTCTTCTCCACGCTCTCCCAGTCTTGCCCCCCCCCCCCGGTCCGTCGGCTTCTCTCCGCATCCAAGATAGTCTCGCCCTCCTCGCCCTTTTCCTCATCCTCCTCCTCCTCCTCTCTCTCCCACCCTCCAGCATCCTCTGCCTTGCGGATCCCCCGTCTTGCGTCTAGTGCCTCTGCTCTATCCATTCCTCCCACGCTGCCCTCGTCGACAAGAATTGAGTTCGGGCCCGCCATCAACTCACGTCCCCAGCACCTCTACAGTATAGCGAAGATCCCCAAATTGCTCCTCTTCGATAGCAAACAAGCTCCGACCCCGGATCCACCTTCGCTTTCTCGCGTCCACCCACCCGAGCGCCTCTTGATCCTTTCGACCTTCTTCCCCCCGGCTCTCATCTCTGAAGCTTTTCCTTCAAAAGGTCCCCCTGTGCCCGCTTTCAGTCTCGCCCCCAGCAACTATGCCCACCTCTCTCGACTCATCAAGACCCATCATGGCTCCATCGGTAAGTGCATCGTGCCCTTCTCACTGTCTTCCTTTCCCTTTCACCCGTCACACACACATACCTACATAAACCCTACCCGCTGTCTTGACCTCTGGCGCCGACCTCACTTCGTCATCCTGTCATTGCAGCCTGCGTGTCTCACTCTCCCTGGCCTCTGGTCGGCCCTCATATATCCCACCAAAAGAAAGCCAAAACACTCTCCTGCTTCCGTCAGCACCGCTAAATCGCTCCTCCGCCCTTGTGCGTTCTCGTGCTCTTGTAAATGCCCTGGCCCTGCCGCTTCCACCGCATATTCACCCGCCGCCCTTCTCTCCTCTTCCTCAGAGAGAGACTTGTACAAGCCTCATCTTGCCAGTCGCCGCAATGTTGACATCAAAGCTGACCATGCCTCGCTTTCAGGTTCGAGCCTCGCTTCGCTTCAGCACCTACAGCATGGCTGCCCCATCGTTGAGTTCCGCCTCTCAGGCGTCCGATTCGCCTGCGGAATTCCGCGATATCGCCATGGGCCTCGACCGCATGGAGAACAAGGCCCTCTCATCTCAGCGCGTCATGCTCAGTGAAGAGAAGACGGAGCGGCTAGGCAAGCTTGCCCTCGGTGCCAAGTTGGAACGCGCCCTCGACCGCCGAATGAGTAGCCAGGATGCAGTCATGCGCCCGCGGACAAAATCTACCGTCAGCCGTTCATCCAGCGAAAAGAGTCCCATTTCTGAGAAGACCATTTGAATCGCACTCAATTGCATGCGATAATAAAGCCTCCTTTGGATCGAGACGTCCGCAAAACGCCACACTCGATCGGCGAATTCATCATACGAGGTCTCGATTACGTCCTCATCTCCTTCATCTCATTTTCACGCCAGTACCATGCTTCACGCTGGCTCCAACTCAACTATTTGCCTGAGATGCGCTCAGGCTTGGGAATCATGATATTCAAAACCAGATTCCTTTGACACCAACCTTACGTTTCAAATCGAAGATAGAATTGCGGAGGGCGCAGATCTGCCGAGAGAACGAGTTCTTTGGGGAGCAGAGATGGACGCCACAGTATCAGGCCAACATGAGCTGTGTTGGTTTCGGATGGATAGAACCAATGCCGACAAATAATGCGCGCGAGTCTACAGCTTGATTCCGGTCGCAGTTGGAGCGTCTCACGGACTTTCTTTTTCTCGGAGGAGATTGGCGCGTCGCCGTACTTTTCACGATACACACGCGAAGAAGCAGATACGCAGGGCTCACCGAGGCAACGGTGGCCGCAGAGGGGACCGGTTATGTGGGATTATATATACATACTGAGACGTCTTCACGCGCTATATGACGACCCCATCATGTGGACTATGCAGCCCCCAATAAGACACAATTGGTAAAGACAGATAATCGTCGCTTCCCTGACACGTAGTGGCCGCACAATTAATTGACGTGAAATCAGGCACTTCCGTCCCCCAGTGTACAGTATGTAGAATGTGTCGTGAGATCAAAGCAGTGAGCCCCGGTCGACGGATACACTTCTCGGGACACGGGTCTCTGCGCCATCGTATGTGCTCAATCCTTCGGTAAGCGGCAAGTTACATGTCACGGCGAACGGGGGCCGGCATCATTCGACACTTCCACTTGCACCCCCCTGGCCAGCCACGCGTTTCGCACGTTTCTCCACGGCCGTAATTCCCGCGACCCCGAGAGAGAGAGAGACCCTGGACAGCCCGGGGGCCACCATGATGTCCACCACCACCACCGCCACCATCACCACGATGCCCCGAAATGGATATCGATGCTAGCCTCCTCCTCCTCCTCCTCCTCCTCGTCGGCTATTTTGCCCGTCTGAGTTCTGTGAGACACACAAAGGACCTTCCCCTCCCCCGACCACGGGAAAAGAAAAGAAAAAAGAAGGGCCACTTCACTTCGTCGCCCCCACGCCCCCGCTCCCTTCTTCCAACGAGCGAACGAACGAACGATCTGTCAAAGCAAGCAATGCGTCTCCGTCACGGGGAAAAGGAACGCTCCCGTGGAGGTGGGAAGGCGGGCGGAAAAGGCTTTTGGTTCCTGGATTTCTGTGAGTCTAGACCAGGCCCCTTTTTTTTTTTATCTCCGAAGAGCATCGGGAACGTCTGTGGGCTTTTTGTTGTCTTCTTTTTTTTTTTTTGTCTTTACCTCTTTTACTTTTCATCCCTTCTACAGCGCTTGCTACGATGATGCATTGTCACTTTTATTTTGTTCCTCCTGCCATAGGGCTGGAGTGAGCTTTGCGGCTTGGTGAAATCGTTACCGCGCGTCCGTGGAACCCCCCGGGGTAGACAAGGAACTGACTGGCACTGGACAGAGAATGAATGGGAGGGTCAAAAAGGAAAGAGAAGAAGAGCACGAGGTTCCTTTCTTGGTTCCGTCGTTGTCTTGCTACCGAAACGCCGTAAACGAGTATAAATAAGAGAAAAACGAAAAAGGTCCCGAGAGAGGGGATCGTAACGTTAAAAAAAAAACGAGCCTGGACCTGCCCTGGTCTGATGTTTTGTACACTGGCCTTTGCTCGCTGGCTGCGCGCACTCTCCTGGGCCTACATCATGCCCTCTGTCTCTGCGTGCTGTGCGAGGTAAATCTTCTCGCGCGTCCCGCCTCATTGTCCTTTGTGCCGTGAGCGACTAATTACCCGCGTCGCCGATAGTAATGTCGGTAAGTGATGTTGGTGGTGGTGGTGCTGGCGGTGTTGGTGGTATTTCCAGCCCCAGGTCTGTATGCCGCGTCGTTCTCGACTCTCCGACACTCTCACAGAAGCGAGTGTTCGCCTCACCGTGCTTCATTCTTTTTCCCTTCGTGCAGTTTGCAAAGCCATCGAGCTTATTTTCACGTCTGCACAGCCATTCGTCTCGCCCTGTCTGCCTTTGCAGTTCGCAGTTCCTTGTTGGCGGCTTGACCTCTTTTTTTTTCACGCAGCCTTCTTCTTGTCGATGAGGCCCTCAATCTCCCTCAGCAGGCCGACGAGCTCGGCCTCCTCGCCCTCGACCTCGAGGCCGCTGCGGACCCATTCGCGAGCCTCCTCGAGGCGGCCCATCTCGACGAGGCACCTGCCCCGGCGCCACCAGCCCTTTGCGTTGCCAACGCGGCGGGCCTCGACGCTGGCCTCGGCGTCGACGGCGCCCTCGGGCCAGTTGCGCATGGCCATGTGCGCCTGCGCGCGGTTCGCCAGCAGGCCGCTGACCTCCTCGCGGACGAGCGCCGCGGGCTCCCAGAGGGGCCGCGTCAGCGCCATCTGGATGCCCAGCGTATACAGCCGCGTCGCCTCGGCGTACCGGCCCTTGCGGTACTCGGCGTTTCCATTGTCCCGCAGCTTGCTCACGTTGCCCGTCCGCTTCGGGTTCACGGGGATCGGCGGCGGTGGCACGCCGCCCGCCGCGGGGCCCTCGAGAGAGAGCAATGCTCGGTGCAGCGCGTTGAGCTGCTCCAGTTCCGCGTCCAGTGCCCGCGACCGCTTTGCCGACCCGATGGCCTTGGACTGCGGGTCCATGTGCAGCGGCAGCAGGTCAAAGTGCGTGAGGTCCGACATGATGGGAAGCGCCGCTGATCTGTGGTGGTTGCTCGTTTGGTTCCCTTCGCGACGTCTCGATTCCTTTTTTCTGGTGATTTCTTGTTTTCTGGTGAAAGAGTTTCGTCTATCGGTCCTCTTGTTCGAATGCTTGTTTGGCGGCGGATTTTTTGGGGCCGTCCAGGGGTTCGGTGGTAGACTTGGTATGAAGGGTCTGGTCAATTCAATGGTCGAACGTGGCCGTAAGCAGGGGACTTGTATATCTGTAGCGCTCGGGTAGCCGAGGACACCTTACAATTCGCAGCGATGCGGTTGCAGCTGCTATCTTATCAGCATGTGACCGAACGGCCCACCACCGCATGCGTGCAACTTCGGTGGCCCACCGCCTTCCTTGTCCACTTACGCGTTACGACATCCGGTAGCGACAGAGACAGATGCCGAGGCAAAACGAATCTCCGGATGCCTCACCAGACAACCAAAGGAACGCTCATAGACATGTGTATCAGGTCATTCATTCACTTGGCTAACCAACTGAGCAGAACTTTATTTCAGCAAAGAGGCTCGTGGCATTACAACGACATACCGTCATCACTTGCATGATGCGTCCTCACAAGGTCCGCGAGTCACTTCGATCACTCAATTGGAAGCGCTGAACCAGATCACCGGCTCGAACCCACGTTGACTTGACAATCTCCGGAAGTAACATTCATGTTGATCCGTGTCGGGTCGCATTCGCAGACCTCGTGAGCCTATCATATTCTCCTCACATGCCATCCCGTTCAATTCTTTTTTGGAGGGTTTCTGTGCTTTATTGTTTTGGGCACGGGTTCCGACGATGAGATTCATGCAGAACATTGAGAATAACCATCCACCGCCTTCCCATGAGCCGCCGCCTTTGCCATCACTCTGCAAATCAAGTGAAAACCGTTATGAACCGCCGCGCCTATCTAATAAACCGCACGAGAAATGACAAGACAATGCGAAGCTACCAAGAACATTCCGACGTTTGGGGGCGTCGGCAAGCTTAGTAGCCGTAGGCAGCCAGGGCCTTGGCAGTCTCCGTCTTCGTCGCAGCGTTCTTCTTGGCGTCGGACAGTTGTCGTGCGGCGACCTTCTTGCGCTCGTAGTAGGCAGCGCCCTTTGCCTTTCTCCTCTCTTCCAGCCTATGTGAAATTTCGTCAGCGTTCGAATCCTCGATTGCGGGCTTGCGTCGGCAATGACGTACCGGGCAACGACGTCCTGGTACTTCCAGCCGACCTCGTGGCTCAGGCGGCCGACGGTGCAGTACTTGCGACCGGGCTGCAGGCGGAGGACGCGCAGGGCCTGGGGGACGACCATCTTCTTCATCTTGTCGTAGGGAGGGGGGACGCCCTCGAAGACCTTGAGGCGCTCAAGGGCGGCGGCGCCGCGAGCAGTCTTGTGGGGAATCATGCCCCGGACGGCCTTGTAGAAGATTCGGGAGGGAGCGCGGAAGTGGAAGGGACCTAGCGCTCGTCGTCAGCAAGGGGCTCGCGTCGCTCCCGTCGTCGGATCGTACTCACCACCGCGGGTAGGGTTGTATCGGGTCATCTTCCGCAGGTAGGCGTGGTACTTGACTATTCAGGATGTCAGTCTCGATCGTTTCGGCGCGAAATCTCCTCTCGTGCTTGTCGCCTCGGTGAACACCATGGCTGCCGAGCGCAACGGAGACGGGCGAGAACGGGTGACGTACGCTTGGCGCGGAAGAACTCGCCAGAGATGTTGAGCGCCTCGCAGCGAACGATGACAATCTTCTGGCCGTTCAGGAGCTGCTTGGCGACAATGCTGGCCAGACGGCCGAGCAGGTGGCCCTTGCCATCGATGACAACCTGTGCGACAATACTCGATTAGCTCGCCTGCCTTTCGAGTTTCCCCTCCTGAAATGGCGTTTTGGGGCTGAGCCGGGAAGCTCAGCGATGCAGCACGGTATTCTCCCATCGCTTCTCTCCACCTCCTCGCATCGCTTTCCCGGCTCGAAATCGACCAAATTCGCCATGCATCGGTGCGTAGTGGGCACAACTCACAACCGGCTCGAAGGAGGACATCGTATCGGCTTCGCTGGGGTTGCTGAAGGAAACGAAAGAAGGTCGGCAGCTCAAACCACAACGACAAGTACAGGTAGGCCTCCGACCAAACCAGCAATTATCGACTGCTGTGCTGCTGGGGTTAGTCGTCCCTGGGCGAGGATGTTGGTGACGAAGGTCGCGATAGTGGTTGACTGCGAGAAAATCCAGGTTCACCTGGAGGGGACGTTGTGCCTTTGGAGTAGAGTGCGCTAACCCAATGTGGTAAGGTGGTGTTTGGGGAGAAGCGAACAGCGCAGCCCACCACGAGCTGACTTAGGGCTGCGAGACCTATTAGCTAAGCCGGAGTTCTGCCGCTGCCCGATCCGATCAGGCGGCGGGCGCCGGCGGCTCGAGCGGGCCGGCACCCATGCACCGACCCAACGCGTGTCCGCCGGCCCGATCTCCGACCACAACTTGGTTCCGAGGCTCGACCCTGCGTCTGGCTTCCCGTCACATCGTCAACAGCCGTGCAACGGTTAGGTCATGTTGCCGTTTCGGGCGTTCGGAAAACATCCCGGCCGTTCGGACTCAATGTCTCGCGTTTCTGAGAACTCGTGTGATTTTTCTGAAAGTTGCCGAGTATCGACATTGACTGCGATCTGCCGTCGGGTCTGCACCATGAGTATCTCGACGGACAGAGTTCAGGGGGATCAGTCGCGACAACAGTCATAAAAGAAGAAATAGGGTGAATAACAGGCCGATTCCAATTGATTCTACTGCTAGTTCCATGCAACCAAACGCCAGCTTCGTGTCCTCTCATGAATTTGCACGTCGTCCAAGATGCACTTCGTTATGGAGTTCTTTGGGCAGCGTCCAGTCCCTTAAGGACGTCATTGACAGCATTGACTAGATCCTTGCGCTTCGCTCTGATTTCCGGAACGCCTCCTGTATCGACGCCGTCTAGCTTCAACACAATATGCTGCATAAGCGACTCCGACAGCTTCCTGTGCTCCTCCTCGCGAAGCTTGGCGTCTGCCGGGGGCGAAGCGGTGAATTGCACGCAAAGTGGCAGCCACTTGGTCTTGAAGTCGCTCGACAGGTCCTCAATCTGTTTCAATGCCTCGCTGCCTGCCGGAGGGGGCGACTTGGAGTGCGAGTTGCTGTCGCGGGGGCTGCTCGCAGAGTCTCCGTCGTCCCTGTCGGTTCGCTTCTTGGTCTTCTTCTTCCTGCGACGTCTCGACTTGCCGTCCTCCTTGGGCGATTCGCCCACTATCACCATTTCCTCCTCGGACGGACTGCTCTCGTCGCCGACATCAGGCAACACGGCCATGAGCTCGCTCTTGTTCTTGACGCCGTAGTCGCGAACGGGCGCCGTGGCCTCTTTGAGTTGCTTGCCCTTGTAGAGAAGCTTGAGTCGACGCGTGGCACGCGTCGATAGGTCCATCATCAACCCCACGCGATCCCGAACATCCGTAACACATAGCTTTCCGTCGCCAATCGAGTAGGCCGGGAAGTGGGTGGGATACGTGACGCCCCTGTTCTTGATGATGAGGACATCATCTTCGGGGGCCGGCGGGGCTGCCGACTGCGAGCGGGGGTGATAGCGACCGTCATTGGAGGCGGCGGGGGCATCGTCAATGTCCTGAGAGGTGATGTAGCTAAAGTCGTCGTCGGTGACGGCCGGGACGCCGCCGGACACAGAGCCGTAGGGAGAGCTAGGATCGCGCCTCAAGGACCAGCCATATCTGGACATTGTGATGGGGACGGCGACGAGAGCAGCGAGGCTGCTGTAGACGAGCCCTGGCGGGACGCCGAGGGCGTCGGAGATGTACTCGCTCGACTCTTGGAAGACTGAGGATAGGTTGACGAGTGTCCCGTTGAGGTAGGAGGTGAGGTTATGCAGGGCTCCAGAGGATGCCACGACGGCCTGACTGGAATCCACCTTGTCTTTAGGTTGAAAAGGTGGCCCTCGGAAAGGACACCTCTCGCGGCAGCTTGTCTGGCTTTAAATCTGCAAGTGGGGAGGGGAAAGGAAGCGTAGTAGTCCAAGAGAGCAATCCGGTATGAGGTGAGCCGGCACGTCAGCGCAGGTCGCACGAGGCGTCGACGAAAGCGAGCGACAGTCGGGTTACGAGGTGCAAAAACGAGGGCGCGATTGCCGGGGCGGCTTTGACCGATTTGTTTGTAGCTAGAAGTCGGCTGCTGCCGCGACGGAGGAGAAGCGCAAGAAACGAAGCTTGCAGGCGACAAGGAATATGCTAGAGCGTGCTCGTACCGAGAGGAAGGGACCAATGCTGGGGGCGAGGGATTGATTAATGTTTGGTTGGCCGGGCGGTTTCGTGGCACATTTGGGCGAGGCGGATGCAGTGACGAAGAAAAAAACTGGAGGGACGTGAGAAGTAAAATGGGCCCAGCAAGGAGAAGGGGCCTGGGCTTGGCCAGGGGTAAAAAAACGGCGCGGGGCGTGAATTGATTTTGGCCGGCTGGGTTGCCTGAGGCGGCACTGACGCTAGGCCCCTGGTGCACTTGGGGGATATTCAACTTGCACTCAAGTAAAAAGACAGAAAAACAGGGGCAACTACGTCGCTAGAGCAATGGCGGAGCAGCCGGTATAAAGCACCGAGGCTACCTCGTTGATTCTCGTCTGGTAGCGACCAATTCAATTGAAGTGCTGCATTGGTGGGCGTACAGAGGCAGACAACAGACATGAGCGGAGGTTTGGGCTGTCAGGTGACGCATCACGGCGAATCAGCCATGGCCAGCGCACGTCTTTGCAAGTCCTTTGGCCCAGATAAGGACCTGTAAGTACATACTGTACTGTGCAGTAAGTTATATTGGGCGAGCGTCACGATTCCTTTCGTCTCTTCTCTGCTTGACCGAGTTTGCGCATCTCGCTTCAGCCGAGATGCTGCAATGCGCACGTGTTGGCATCCACTTTCTCGGGAGCAGACCGTCTCTACCGAGCCTCGTGCTGGAGTAAATCGGCAGCTCGATGCTCATAATGATGCAAGCTGCTCAGTCCAAGCTGCTGGACATGGTCGAATGTGTTGATGAGCGACAGGCACAGATGTACTCCAGCCAGTAGCAAAAGCGGCGTCAGCCCAGTCGCACTTGCCGTGACCCATGCGCTGCCGTCATTAGCGGAACCGGCCCCACCGATACGGAGGGGGGGAAGCACAAGGCGGCTTATTAATCCAATGACGGAGCAGCCTTCTTGATGCTTCCGTCGACGACGCTCCGGTTGCCGTTCCGAGTCCGGACAAGACGCTGGACTATCAAGGTACTTTTTCCAGTCAGGTACTGTAAGAATCCCTTACAGAGACCACGGACATGATCCAATAGGTGATTCTACTTTGCGAAGATAATATGATTTATCATGAAGTGATGCACAGGTTTTTCCATGTCATCAAGTGCTTGGAAATCACAAGTGCCTGCCATGCGGATCAAAAAGTCCCTAAAAGGTTGGAATCAAGAGTCGTCAAAGGATGCAAATCAGCCCGCCGGATTGCATCATGGACCCGTCTTCCCAGTGCCCACCGCGATGTCCAGTACATGTACCTACCGCAGCCCCTCCCCCACCTGATTGTCCGCCCTCCATCCAAAAATCCAAATCAGTTAGGTTGCACCCCGGGCCATCCATTCGCAGTCGACCATCAAACTCGAGAGCCAGACCTGCATTGCCGCAGTGCGCCCTTTGTTTCCCTTTACGCCTTTACCTTGCCTTAATACATTACGCACAGCAGCTGCATGTTGCGCCAAAGAGCCCGCGATACCACCGCAATCGCTGTCGCTGCCACCACTACCACCACCACCACCACCACCATTGCTGCCGCCGCCGCTGTTGCTAGCATCAGATCGACCCGAGCTCCGTTCGCCTCCTTGTCCAGCAGGCCGCTGCCGACGTCGTCGAGTTCCCACCAGCAGATAAAAGGCCTCGTCCCTCGATCCACCGACCCTCCTCTTGGCACTCTTTCCCTCCGCAGCGCCCACCGTCGCCCGCACATGTCTGTGTTTCGCACCTTTCGATATTTCTTCTCCAGCACCCCGTCCCCTCAGCGACAAGCAGCCATGGCTCAAGCAACGCCAAAGGTCCAACAAATCATTGACGACAACAATGTTGGCAAGTGACCTCATGCCAGCCCCTCCCCCCCTCTGGATATATGATATGCAAGACTAACACACCCTGCAGTCGTCTTCTCCAAGTCTTACTGTCCCTATTGCAGAGCCACCAAGCAGCTCCTCGACGGCATGGGTGCCGAATACACCCTCATCGAGCTCGATCAAGAATGTACTTGCTTTCCCCTCTTCTCACCATCCGACTGTGTTCCTTGAGCTGACCACGTTACTCCTCGCAGCTGATGGCAGTGCCATGCAAGACGCGCTAGAGCAAATCACCGGCCAACGCACCGTTCCCAATGTCCTCATCAGCAAGAAGCACATTGGTGGCAACTCGGACGTACAGTCCCTCAACAAGTCGGGCGAGCTCAAGACAAAACTCCAGTCGGCCGGCGCGCTCAAGGCGTAAGGGCTTTATCCCCCGCGGTCCTGCGGAATGCAAAGACACGTGGGTACTGATGAGTGCTGCTTCGTTGCCGATAGATCGCATCTGTGACGGAAAGTGAGAGAAGTTCAGCCGCCAAGTGTTCATGTCGTCGTTTTCTCGACCATATTGCATTTGCATCTCGAGGGGCCCTTGGAGTAGAGGCGAGTCAACAACTGATCAGGATCAGGTTTGATTTGCCGGCTACCCGGCTTGGTATAATATACATTTGATATATCTGCAACAATTGCATCTGTTCGCCTCGTCTTAATCAATAGACTCTGATTAAATCACCTGCGTAGCCACGGTGCCCACTGGCCTCTCCACAAACTCCATGATGCCGTCGATGATGTTTTGTCGGGCTCCCTCGGACGCTACTTTGCTACCGGCCAGGTAGTTGAGCCAGAGCAGCCGCGAGATGCGCTCATCGTCGACTGCGCCCAAGACGGACCGCTGAGGACTCCTCTTGCGGTCTCCATCACCATACAGCACCGACATCTTGCCGGCGGCATCGCGGAACAGCAGCAGCTCCTTCTTCTTGGGCACCGACCCGCGGTTAAAGATGGCCTTGAAGTCCTTGAGGGCAGCGCCAAAGGCCTCGTCGCCGTAGGCCGGGTCACGCTGAGACCGCGCCTGCACGGCCCGCACGAAACCATCCCGCAAGTGATGGAAGTCAGTATCGCGGACGGGCATGATGCGGAAGGCGCTACGGCACCCGGCTTCACGGAGTATCTCGTCCCACGTCCGCTCGCCCTCGCCCGCGTCTAGCAACGCCTTGCGCAGGGCCTCCTTCTCCGACGGTATCAGCGTCGTCGCTAGCGGGTTGATTTTCTTGGTCAGATATTGCTGTAGTCGCGCAATGTCTTGCGTTGCCACGTAGAACCCGACGAGGTAGACCTGGAAGCCGAGAAAGGTGACGGTGCGCATGCCCAGCCCGACGAGCGTGAAGTCGACGCCCTGCTGATCCGTGACTGAGACAGCCACGGGATTCGCCGTGGAGCTGGATGGGGCTGCGCCCACCTGAGAGAGGCTCAGTATCCGCGGAAACGTCTCGACGACGCTATTGCCCGTCGGTACGATCTCGTTGCCCTCCTCATCGTGCAGCACAATCTTGCGCCGCTCGCCCGCCTCCGTCTTGAATGTCTCATTCGGGATTGAGGAATCAAGCTGGATCCCTCCCTTGCTCTGTCCCTTCTCTTTTCCCTTCCTTTCGCGGTCTCGTGCCGCGAGGGCTTCCTTCAGCTTCCATGCCGTGTAGATGAAGGAGACGATGCCGGCGAGGGCACCTGCGGTGAGAAAAGCTGTTCGATTTTGCTCGTAATCGCGACGTTTTTTATATAGCACGTCGAGATCGAGATCGGTGGCGACTTTTGCTGACTTCTTCCTCGTGAATATGGATACGGTGCGCCGTGTCGACTTTGGATTGCAGAGGCCGCGGCCGCTCGACAACCGCAAGCATGGGCGGGCGACGGAGGTAGCACGTGTCAATGGCATTTTCGGCGGCATTGAAGGACGTGACGTGTTCGATCTGTCCGGTCTGAAGAATCGCTCCAAGCGGGCGGGCTCAATTCGCCCAGCGCTGGTATTTGAACAGAACTGGAAGGGTGGGCAAAAGCCGCGGCAGGTAATTGAGCGGATTAATGCAGGCTTCCGGGCTCGTGACGTAGCCGCTTTCCAGAGCTTGATATTAGGTAAGGCCAGTAGGTGCTTTTGCATCGAAACTGGGGGCTTCCTTCATCTCATTCATAGGAATTGCATCCAAGACTCTCCACCATTTCGTGCCTTTTACATATCACAGCTGACATTAAAAGTACGTTGTCACCTGATTAGGCCTATCACTCCTGAATATCTAGAATAAATCTATTGCGAAGCGAAGGGAGTAGTTGTGTGTGACGGGGACCTTTAGATTGCCTACCCTGGACGTTGCTCGATTTGCCTTGGCTAATTGTGAGCCAACAGCGAGATGCGGATGGGTCAGGTGAGAATGTACAATATTGAAGCTGTTGCACAGGAAATAGTACTTTTCATTGCACGCATGATCTGGAAATCGGACAGTAGTCGACCGTGGACGAAAAGATAGCTACTCCTCCGATTGCAGGCTATCACGACTTGCGACACAACGACAGCTTTCAATAAGCTGTCCGAAATAAGACGAGATTTCTGGACAGTGTGTTTTGTAGAGGCATCAATTCGCCTACGAGAAGCAGCAAAGACTCATCGGAAATTCGCAATGTTCGTCCAATCTACGATCCAGGTAATTAATACTTATTGGATGGATTGATGTTGGCTGAAACTGCTTGGCTCACCGGATGCGGATTTAAGCAGTATACTGGTGTTG
Source organism: Hirsutella thompsonii MTCC6686 (assembly GCA_000472125.2). NCBI lineage: Eukaryota > Fungi > Ascomycota > Sordariomycetes > Hypocreales > Ophiocordycipitaceae > Hirsutella > Hirsutella thompsonii. The sequence goes on from APKU01000125.1 coordinate 88,584, forward strand.
GACCCTGATCTAATTGTCAATACCGACGACCGCTCACTGCCTTGAAGATGTTCTCAGACACGCCGAGCTTACAAAATGTCATGCGTGCGGTACGTCCACTCCGTTGCTGTCCTAGGAATGTCTCGGGACGGGTGCAGTCGGCCATTGCATACTTTGTATGCAGCCTTCAACCACTTACATTAGCCGTAGAGTAGCATAGCAGCTTAGCTAGTAAGATGCGCCTAAGTAGGCTGCTGTCGAAGCTACCTACCAACTTACGGTTTTCTGTGATCATTGACCGCGATGAATGCAAACTAGCCTGCGAGCTGCATACGACCAGCCGGCTCAATTGCGCCGACATAAATGCGGCCCGGTTGCCTGCCGCCTTCATCGGCTTGGTTCCCTCTCTGGAAAGAGAACCCCCGGGTCTTTCTTCTCTCCGAGCACGCTCACGAGACATCGGCAGCGACCTCAGCTGAGTCTCAAAACAAAGACAGCAGGGCGACTTCGCGCGTCTGAGGTGTTACAGCCAAAATGCGCCCAGTCAGGACTCACCAACGGCTTGCCGTCGCCCTGACCTTTGTCTCAGGCCTGACTGCCTTTGCCGTCGCTCAGGCATTGCCCTCCAACAAGTGTAAGCGAATTATCTTCCATGGTGAAATATAGAAAACAAAGTATTCAAATCACTGACACCATGGCGCGCAGACATTGTTGTCGACGGCACTTCATTTGCCCTCAATGGTGACAACGTGTCGTACCGCTTTCACGTCGACAACACCACCGGCGACCTCATCTCTGACCATTTCGGCGCGCCAGTCGACGGAGATAGTATTGAAGCAGAGATTGGGCCCATCAATGGCTGGGTAGGCCTGCCCGGCCGGGTGCGCCGTGAGATGCCCGACCTGGGCCGAGGAGACTTTCGCATCCCAGCAGTCCAGATTCAACAGACTGAAGGCTTCACCATCAGCGACTTTCAGTACCGGTCGTACGATATACTGAGCGGCAAGCCTTCACTGAGAGGCCTGCCGTCGACTTTTGGCGGCGATAATGACGCTTCAACTCTCGTCATTCACATGTACGACGAGTATAGCTCTGTTGCGGCAGACCTTTCGTATTCGATTTTCCCCAAGTACGACGCTATCGTGCGCAGCGTCAACATTACCAACATGGGCAACGGTAACATTACCGTCGAGAGGCTTGCCAGTTTCAGCATCGACATGCCCTTTGGGGATTACGAGATGCTGGAACTCAAGGGAGATTGGGCCCGTGAGAGCATGCGAGTGCGGCGCAAGGTCGAATCCGGCACGCAGGGGTGAGTAGAGGAGGACTCCGTTCATGTGCTGCAGAGGATTAACATGCCAGATAGATTCGGCAGCGCAGCCGGATATTCGTCTCACTTTCACAACCCCTTCTTTGCGCTTCTCAACCCAACAACAACCGAAGTATACGGCGAGGCATGGGGAGTTTCCCTTGTCTACACCGGATCCTTCACTGCCGAGGTCGAAAAGGGCTCGCAGGACTTGACTAGAGCCATGATCGGCTTCAATCCGTCGCAGTTGTCGTGGCCTCTTGGACCCGGAGCCTCGCTCATATCTCCAGAGGCCGTCGCAGTCTTTTCCGACACGGGTATTGGAGGCATGTCACGCAAGCTGCACCGACTGTATCGGGAGCACCTCATGAAGAGCAAATACGCGACCCAAACAAGACCCGTTTTACTCAACAGCTGGGAGGGTCTGGCGTTCGACTACGATGCCGAGAAGATTCAAAAGTTGACCGAGGAGTCAGCGAGTCTAGGCGTCAAGCTCTTCGTACTTGATGATGGCTGGTTCGGGGTAAAGCATCCGCGCGACGACGACACTGCAGGCCTAGGGGACTGGGAGGTAAATCCAGCCAAATTTCCCAATGGTCTGGCGCCCCTGGTCGAGGGCGTCAAGTCGCTGCAGAGCGGAAATTCCACAGCGAGCCCGAAATTGAAGTTTGGTCTCTGGTTCGAGCCGGAAATGGTCAATCCCAACTCGAGCCTATACGAGCAGCACCCAGATTGGGCCCTGCATGCCGGCAAGTATCCGCGAACCGAGAGACGCCATCAGCTAGTCCTCAACGTGGCGCTGCCCGAGGTGCAAGAATTCATCATCGACTCCGTCTCAAACATTCTGCAAAACTCACCTATAGACTATGTCAAGTGGGACAACAACCGGGGCATTCACGAGACACCGGCAGCCACCACGCTGCACGAATACATGCTAGGCCTGTATCATGTATTCGAAACGCTGACCCAGCGGTTTCCCGATGTTCTCTGGGAAGGCTGCGCGTCTGGAGGCGGGCGCTTCGACCCGGGGATTCTACAATACTTCCCGCAGGTATGGACGTCGGACGACACGGACGGCTTGGAGCGCGTTCACATACAGTTTGGAACGTCGCTGGCGTATCCGCCGTCGGCTATGGGGGCCCACATTTCGGCGGTGCCGAATCAGCAGACGGGACGCACGACGCCCTTTGAATTCCGGGCCCACGTGGCGATGATGGGCGGATCGTTTGGGTTCGAGCTAAACCCGGGGGAGATGCCGGCAGATGAGAGGGCCAAGATCCCGGGCCTGATTGCGCTTGCCGAGAAGGTCAATCCTATTGTCATCCAGGGGGACATGTGGCGTCTCAGCCTGCCCGAGCAGTCCAACTGGCCGGCGGCCCTGTTCATCTCGCAAGACGGGCAGCGCGCTGTCCTCTTTTACTTTCAGCTGCGGGCCAACGTGGACAACTCGTGGCCGGTGTTGCGGCTTCAAGGCCTGGACGCGAAAGCAAAGTACAGAGTGGACGGCAACCGAACGGTATCGGGAGCAACGTTGATGAACAAGGGCATATCGTACCGCTTCGAGGGTGACTTTGGCAGCCGGATCGTCTTTCTCGATAAGATATGAAGGTGAAAGACCGGGGAAAATCTTCAAATGATGGACCAGGCCAAAAAGTGCCGGCTTGGGGCGTCCAACGGGCGATGGCCGAAGCAGGTCACGGCCTTGAACTTGAGGAAAGTATCTAAATTAAGCACTAGGAAAACGTGTATATTGGCAGTCAAGTTGCGTACCCGATCTGTATGAGCTATAGGCCGAGATGGGCGAACGCTCTGCGAATTGTCATGACAGGGTCGTAGCACAGAGTAATGAAGCTGTCCTCTTGACCTGGCCTCGAGGAATGGTTTCAGGTCACGTGTGCCCGCCTGATTTTGGCCTCGCGGGTTCTTGCTCGAATCGGCGTCCCCTGACATGAATATCGAGAGTGTCCCTGATGCGAGTGCCCATGCAGGAAGGATGGCAAGAAAGGGGCCCGACGGGCATATGGTTGGGTACAGACTTGCTTGCAGATTGGTTCGGATGCCCGAAAGAAGCACAGACTACCGCAAGTTAGTGGCATGCAATATTTTGGAGCAGCTGTCGAAGTGGCCGCAGACAAAGGAAAGCGAAGCGCTGGCTGGCGCTGGCTGGCAAAGCTGGGCACCCAACGCGGCGATTGTCGAAGAGTCGAGCCCGACCGGCGACAATACCTAGTAGGTAACTTATTGTACGAAGCGATACTTCGTACATAGAGGAATTGACACTGCATGATATCAAGGCACATGTATCAAGACCGGCGTCTCTCGTACTCGGAGGTACCTACCTACCTCGTCAAGTCAGCTTCATGAGACCCAAACGTCGCTGCCTCCAGCGGGTAGCCGAAGGTCACAGGCGCTGCGAGCCAAGCATATTGGCACACACAGGTGAAAGAGGCCGGTGCGGGCGCACCAGTGCAACGAAACTCAACTGGCTGCGCGAGAACAAACTCTCAGGTCAGCGCCGGTCCCGTGCAGCAAGGGCCTCCCCATGCACCAGTGCACCATGTCGTCCTGCATTCACCTGGGCGTGCAGTCAGTCGTCAAAGTCTCCACCCGGTCTCGGCTTACATGTATCCGCCCTTACTGACTGTACCGCACAGGTACCATTGAACCCTGCTGACATTTGGCTTCGCCAAGCCAGAAAGGCACGTCCAGACAGACTCACTCCACACCTTTCCCTCCCGTCCCGTCCCCTTCGCCCTCGTCCGCCCTTTGTCACCAGCATCCACCCAGTCTCGACCTCTGAACCGCCATCATCGCCCAAGTCTACGTCCCATTTCACGGCCTCCTCCTCCGCTCACGACCTCGTTCTGCTGCGCCTGACTGTCTTGCGACATCACCTGTCTCACTTTCGCTCATCCTGTGCGCGTCCTCGTCAGGCCGTAACCCAAGACACTTCCATCCGCTTGCGACCGCGTCCACGTCTGCCGGGCCTCCTCTCATTCATCCTTTGCGGCGCCTGATGCCGAGACTGCCCTGTCCCGACTTCGGGCAACCGTCGATACAAGTTCGCCTTGACCAATCTCGCTTGCCTTAATTCCGAGCACTAGATCAACGTCACCAGCAACCACCGCATTCCAGCCCGCCAATAGAAGGAAAAACAAAGATTAGGGGCATCTAGCCCGGATATACAGGCCAGGACGACCGTCTCCTGGGCCTAGAGATGCTTCCAGCTGCCGCCCCTCACGACACCATGGCGTCCAGAATCACTCCTGGCGTTGACGAGGCTGACGACTCTCGCTCATCCTCGTCGGCAACATCCCCGGCCCCTCCTGACAATGAAGAATCCGACTTCTTTCTCGGCAACAATGACTCGGAGTCGTCGCTCGGCGTGCCCAACTTTCAAGATATGCAGGTCGACGACGCCTGCTGGCCTCCCATCAGTCGCTTGCCCAACGAGATTCTCATCAGCATCTTCGCCAAGCTAAGCGCCTCATCTGATCTGCTGCACTGCATGCTCGTCTCCAGGCGCTGGGCCAGAAATGCCGTCGACCTGCTGTGGCACAGACCTGCCTGCATCAACTGGCGTAACCACGGCTCCATTTGCCAGACCCTCGCTCGCTCGCAACAAACCTTCAGTTACCGCGACTTCATCAAGCGTCTGAATCTGGCAGCCCTTGCTGATAAAGTCAACGATGGCAGCGTTTTGCCCTTGGCCGTTTGCTCGAGGGTCGAGCGACTGACTCTCACAAATTGCCGAGGCCTCACCGACTCTGGCTTGACGGCTCTCGTCGAAAACAGTGCATCACTTTCGGCGCTCGACATATCCAACGACAAAAACATCACCGAAAAGTCCATCTACGCCATTGCTCAGAACTGCCCGCGACTGCAGGGTCTCAATATATCTGGTTGCGACGCCATCTCCAACGAGAGTTTGATTGCACTTGCTCAAAGCTGCAAGTACATCAGAAGGGTAAGCTGTCCTCTACTGATCCGTACGGCCACTGCTCTGACACGCAAATTTTAGGTCAAACTCAACGAGTGTGCGCAACTGCGTGACGACGCTGTACTTGCATTCGCTGAGCACTGTCCCAACATTCTTGAAATAGACTTGCATCAATGCCATCAAATTGGCAATGTGCCCATCACTGCGCTGCTGTCAAAAGGCAATTGCTTGCGCGAACTGCGTCTCGTTAGCTGCGACCTCATCGACGACAACGCCTTCTTGAGCTTGCCCGAGAACCAGGTCTACGAGCACCTGCGAATCTTGGATCTAACATCTTGCACAAGGCTTACCGACGCTGCCGTCGAGAAGATCATTAAAGTCGCTCCTCGACTCCGCAATCTCGTCTTGGCCAAGTGTCGTAACATTACCGACGCCGCAGTCCACTCGATTGCGGAACTTGGCAAGAATCTCCATTACGTTCATCTCGGACACTGCGGACAAATCACCGATGAAGGCGTTAAGAAACTCGTCAACTCCTGCAACCGTATCCGCTACATAGACCTCGGATGCTGCACCAACCTTACCGACGATTCAGTGAAGCGGCTGGCTTTGCTTCCCAAGCTGAAGAGAATCGGGCTGGTCAAGTGTAGCAGCATCACCGATGAATCAGTGTTCGCGCTAGCCGAAGCAGCCTACCGCCCTCGTGTCCGACGGGATCCAAGCGGAGTGTTCGTCGGCGGAGAGTACTACGCGTCGAGTCTTGAGCGGGTGCATCTAAGCTATTGCGTCAACTTGACACTCAAGGTATTTTCCAAATCTCTGACGTCGTTCCGATCGTTTGACTGATCATCTCATAGAGCATCATGCGGTTGCTGAATTCCTGCCCTCGACTTACCCACCTAAGCTTGACGGGTGTCGCCGCGTTCCAGCGCGACGACTTTCAGGCATATTGCCGGATAGCTCCTCCCGGTGAGTTTCTCCAGGTTTTCAGGTTATTCCTCGACGCGATTTCTGACGGATCCTTAGAATTCACGCAACATCAGCGGGATGTGTTCTGCGTTTTTTCCGGTAGCATGGTCTCGCAATTTCGGGAGTTTCTCAATACGTCACCGCGGTTTGAGGAATTGCGGGAGAGCCTGCCCTATCGCGCTGGTGGAAGTCGAATCCGTGGCGCCGCTGCCCGTCGCTCTCAGGCCATGGCGAATAACCTCCCGACAACCGAGGGAGAAGGTTTCGACGATGAAATGGCCGATGAAGAGAATGATTTCGAAGGGTTGGATGGAAGTGAGATGGCTGTGGACGCTCATGTGCAGAATCAACACGGCCCAGCAACAGCCCACAACGGATCGAGCTACCCTCAGATCGCAAATACGATACCCGTACCGCCTCCAGCACCAGTCCTGAACCCAGCGCATCTCAACTCGGCCCTTGCTCAATCAATTACCGATCATCTCAGTCCACTAGCCTTCTCCAGTTTCATCAGTAACGATCCTGCCCGAGGAGCACCGCCGCTCAGCACACATGGCCATGTTCAGGCCAGTCTCGCACCGTTGATGTCCGACCAAGGTCCGTCACAACAATCTCAACAAGCCAGCGTGGCTCCGCCGGGAGGTTCGGCATCGGGCGCCAGCACGGCACCCATGCATCCGTCGCAACAGGACACAGTCAGAGATTAGATATCTTGATACCTCTTGACGAGAGATGCGGCCTCTCTTGAGAGACCCGGTAGCGTTTCGGAGTCTTTTAGCGGGCGTTCACATGGCGACCATTACAACCACGGCAGCAATTCGGGCGCCAGACGTGCCACGATATTTGACTGAGTCTCGGGTTAATTTCGTGATTCGAGCACATTTCCTGATAAACAGCGAGACAAAGAGAGAGAGGTCTGCGATTGTTTTAAGAGATGAGATGTGAGTGACCGAAACGGCGATTGTCACGTATGATGATGGAAATCCCGCGTGAGGCGCGGGTCCTTGTGGCATTGCATGGACGCGGCTCGCAATCTCGGCCGCTGATGAAGGATGACGAAGGATGGTCAAGAGCAGCGGCCAACGAAGCATGGATGCGAGCGGATCGATACAGTTACTGTGAGCCGCACCTGAGGCGTGCTCGTTGTGGGAAGTAAGAGATAACAGTGGAAGCTGTCCCAACGCCAGGTTAGCGATTTAGCATTTGCATGACCGACTGTATGGAGTCGGAATGAATTATTTCAAAGTGATGGTACCTTGGTGACTGAGTTTTATCGTTGCGTTTGCGCTTGCCCTGTTCGTCACAACCACAAACACGATTATTTAGACTTGGGAACACGAACACACTTCGTCGGATAGCCAGCTTCTTCCGAGTTTTAGTATCTAGTGCAAATCAACGGCGGACCCAAACGATATCGCGACCAAGGCGCCGTCGTTTGGTACCTTATACTAAGACACGTTTGAAGTACAGTATAATACAAGACGTTCATGACGTGGCACTCCAAGCCGCAAATACATGTACAAAACCTACACGACCCCTGACCAAAGTTGATGACCCTCTGTCTCAGCACCTGGCGTGGTCAAGGCTTCCCGAAATACCAAGGGATCCTACAAACTCCAGGCCCTAGCTACACTCGAACATCTCTCAGGAGGCCGGGCTACCAGGGCCCGCATCAAGCATGTTCAAGGAGGAGAAGGGCCGCGGAGGGACGCAACCTTTTCGACCTTGGAGGATGCAGCGCCGGACGAGGGGTGCCTGTCGGAGATGGAGGCGGCCGAGTCGGCGACGTGGCGGGTGAGTTCGACGTAATCGTACGCAAACTCACCGAGCTGCGAGTCGTCGATGCCGACGTCCTCGTCGTCGGGGGAGACGCGCAGCGACAGGCCCGGAACGAGGTTCATGAGGAAGAGGATGCCGCAGGTCAGCGCAAAGGACCAGACAAAGGCCGCGCAAATGCCCGTCAGCTGGTAGCCCAGCTGTATCCAGTGGCCCTCGGCCCAGCCAATGGCCGGGTAGGCGTTGCCATCGAGGGCGGCGATGGAGGAGCTGCGCGTGGTCAGCGGGGACTCACCGTGTCTCATGTGCGGGAAATACCGAGCAAGGAGAAACAAAAGGGGGGGGGGGGGGGGGGCGGATGACTTACACGCCAAAGACTCCCGTCAGAATGTTACCGACGATGCCGCCAACGCCATGGACGGCAAAAATATCGAGAGCGTCGTCGACGCCGAGGAGGAACTTTATCTTGGTGGCAAAATTGCACGAGACGGCGCCGCAGACACCAATGACGACGGCAGCCCAGGGGGCGACGAAGCCGGCCGCCGGCGTGATTGCGACGAGGCCCGATATGGCGCCGGAGCAGAACCCGATGGTGCTCCATTTACGCTCGAGGCGGTAATCGAGCAGGAGCCAAGTGAGGGCAGCGCACGAGGCGGCGAGGTTGGTCGAGTAGCAGGCGATGACGGCGCGAAGGCTCATGCCGAGGGCAGAGCCTCCGTTGAATCCGAACCAGCCGACCCAGAGGAAGACAGTGCCGAGGACGACGTTTGTGACGCTATGCGGACGGTACGGCAGCCCGCCTGTGCCCGAGTAGCCGGAGCGCTTGCCGAGCATGAGACTGTAGGCGAGCGCGCAGCTGCCCGAGGCGATGTGCACGGGGCCGCCGCCGGCGAAGTCGTAACTGGGCAGCTTGAACAGCCAGCCGTTTGCGTTCCACGTCCAGTAGGCGATGGGATCGTAGACGAGCGTGGACCAGACAAAGATGAAGACGAGGGCCGGGAGCATGCGGCCGCGATCAGCGACGGCGCCAATGGCCAGGGCCGGTCTTTGTAAACACTTTCAGTCCGCAATCTCTCAAGACGGCCAGGACGAGAAGAGGGCATTGTAAAGAGGAGGCGAAGGGAAAGGCAGTAAAAAAGGTAATAGGTCGGAAAAAACTCACGTTATCGAGGCAAACATGCCCTGGTACAGGCAAAAGAGAATATCCGGCAAGAGGTTGGACCCGTTCGGCTGAGCGAGGGTCTTAATGAGGCCAAACTGCGAGAGGTCGCCGAGAAAGGCATTGCCCGTCCGGGAAAAGGTGAGCGAGTAGCCCCAAAAGAACCACTGGAAGCCGACGGTCGAGACGGACAGCATCGACGGCAAGACGAGCTGCAGGGCAGACTTGCGGCGGGCCAGGCCGCTGTAGAAGAAGCCGACGCCGGGGATCATGAGGAGCACCAGGGCGGCGGACATGGTGATCCAGACCATGTGGCCCGTCTGATGGAAGAAGAGGCATTAGGAATAATCGATAGGACATATTCTTACAGCATAGAGCTGCCAAGTCGAAGTGTTTATGGGAAAAAAGCTCACATCGTAAAAGACGTTGAGGTTATTCGCCTTGCTCGAGTAACCCGCATCCGCCGAGCCCGTCGTGCCATTGTACGGCGTCGCCATGACGGCGGTCTTGAGTGATTTCTTACTTTGATCTCTGGGGGCTCACACGATGTTTTGGCGAGAACGGGTTGCAGCGTGGAGACTAAATTAAAAGGAGACTTTAACGAGAGACGAAGACCGTAAAGACTGTCGATAATCGAAGTGCACTGATAGCCCTATAAGGACATCAGCCGGGGAACGCTTCGAGCCTCTGGCTTCGCCTTGGGCCTATTCCATCGCAAGGTTGATATGAATTGTCACGGCGTAGAGATAACAGCCGGCGACCTCGTGTGTGCCACAGACTGTAGTAAACCGACGACGGCCGATATCATATCGGGGTCAAAATGCCTCCAAGATGAGCGACCACTCACTGTCCATCCTTTCATACAACACCTCTGACCAGCAGTCTATCGAATGCAACCGTGCAAAAGGTCCACGCCAATCTAGGAACGAGACCGGGCCGCGCTCATCGCGCTCCTGCTGGCTGCCTCCTCCTCCTCTCGCCCCCAAACAAGGGGGCCAAGAGCCCGCGACGGCTTATCGCGAAACCAACAAAGGCCCCGGGTTCGGCCCTACCGGCGAATCCTCCGTCCGGCGTCGACCTTGCAAAGGAGAGAGGGAAATACAAGCAGAGCCGCGGCCGATAAGCTGAATGGACTTGATAGGCAGTTTCCGTCCCCCTCGCCATACCTCGCCGCACCCATGTCTGTTGTGGATGAAGTGTTTGATGCCCAGGTTGACGCTGGGCTGCTGCTTACTAGGCGTAATTAAAACTATGCTGTACGACCACACTGCGTCTATATGGAGTTGCAGTGCACGAGCTGACAGGCATATGTGATGCCATGCATTCAATCCTGTCATCTTGTATTTAGCAACGTATATATAAAGGGTTCGCTGTAACACCCGGACTCATGCTTAATGGGCAAAAATGGGATGCTTCTCTTCGACTACTCTCGATGATCCCGACGTGGTGAAGCATCCACGCATGCTACAGACGTTTGGCGAATGCGATCACATCTCGTCCCGCCTACTCCATCGAAGTGAGATCGGCTTCGCAGCAGTGAGTGTCAAGACTCAACGATTCGAGCATGATTGTAGCTCTAAATTGGTAATATGATTGGCTGGGTGCGAGCAGTTCGCTATAGATAGGGCGAGAATAAGGCTCCTCGAAGCTGCTGCTTTCTTCGTAGCAGCTCAACCTCATGGCGATCTCGGGCGATCGCAAACCCGATCTTTTGTATTAAATGTTGAACGCCTGTATCACTTCCTTCAAGAAGTCTGGAGGCAACCATTTTGTAATTACCGCAGAGATGATCGCTCGTTCAATAGATTTACGCAAATCCCATTGTCATTTTCTGAAAGACTTGTCTACTTTTCTTTAGGCCGTTCTGAAGGCTGTATGACCGCGATTTCGGTGCCATATTCGACTTCAACCAGCCCCTTGAATTGCTCGGCAGTAGGAAAAGAGGCTCGTCTTTTGATGAGGAGCTGGACCGAGCCGCGAAGCAGCTAGAGACCAAGTTATGAGAAGACGCTGGCATCGAGTTGCATGCGTTCGTGCGTGTTGGGGTTGAGGGCCCACCTCCAGATCTCCTGAGCCAGTCGGCAGTGCAGGAAGGTCTGCAACTCATCGGCCATGCACAGCCGCATCGTGCCGTGCCATAGCTGCAGACTATCTCGGCGTCGCCGCGATAGGATTTGGCGCAGTCATTAGCAAATGTCCGTCTTCATCATCCAGGTCTGTCGACCTGAGCCGCTTCCAATGGCCGAATCGGTTCGATGAGAGAGTTTTGAACATGAGTGCTGAAAACGAGCCCCGTTTTGTTGATATGAGACGATGAACCTCGTGGCATGGATAGACTATGTCGTAACCTTGCTAGGTCTAGTGGCCGAACCCGAAAAGGCTCGCCGATTGACAGTTTTCGGGGGAAAATTGCGAGGTCATTGAGCTTGAGTCCTCCTGGCATAATTCTCTTGTCGTCGCATTATGCGTCGCAGCTGCCAGTGTTCCTCGAGCTGGTTGAGCTTTTCGATAACACCCGTGGTGCAGTCATTCTCGAACACGTCCTTTTCGGCTTGGCGGATATTCCTCAAGACGTAGTTGCCCACGGTCCGACGATCCCTCTCCTCAGGCCGGCCAATTCCAACGGAGATGCGGGAAAAGTAAGAGTTCGCATAGGCCGACTCATATAGACGATTCTGACAATGCTTGACGCCCTTATGCCCACGGGCGCTGCGTCCCCAGGCGACCAAGGAGACGACGCCCAGATCTTGCTCAAGCTCGTCGTGCACAATCACAAGGCTGTAAGCTTTGGCGGTTGCCGTTTTGCAAATGTGCTTCCAGCACTCGCCTACAAACTGACCTGACCAGTTCATAACACAAGGTGACTGAACAAGAGTGTACTTTTCTCCGATCGACACCTGGCACTTCTGAGAGCGGCCTATGCGCCCCTCTTGAAATGGCGGGTTGTTGAGGCCTTTGACGAGGCCATTGAGGACATAATGACCGGCAGAGTGAAGAACAGGGTATTCTGGCAGAGGGTTGCCCAGGCTGATAACCAAGAAGCGAGGCTTAAATTGGATCTTGTTCAGCGGCATGTTTGCGTTGAGAATTTTGGTAGCTTGAGGGTAAGATGTGCCGGAAAGCCTTGCTCGTCGCGCCCGCCTGGTCGCAACTGCCCTCAGTGACCTGGTAATTGTGATCAAGGCGGTACGTACCTTCCTCTCTTTGTCCGACGGATCGCGAGTGCGGAACGCGACATCACGTGGGTCGTGGCGGAGCCCTTGTTGCGCCCCATCCGCTCACCACTGACGTAGCTTGTCAAAGCCGATTGGGTAAAACGTAGGCCTATGTGTGGCTGCGCGGGCCATGGTTCGCAAGTCCCCAGCGTCTCCGGTCATCAGTCATCACTCACTCACGACTTCCAGACTCTTTATCCGAAAGCCAATCGATCCCCTATTCCTAAGATTTCGATACGACCAGTTCGCCGCGCAATAGACTACTCCGCGACTATTCTTCTCGACACATATACTTCGCATCAATCTATCAAGACACCATGTCGTGGGCGGGTACGTGCGATTCGGCTCTCTGCCCCGGGAGTCCAACGAGAGGGGCTGACGAGGCACAGGGTTCAAAAAGAATGTGAACCGCGCGACGACGCAGGTGATGATGAAAACGGGTATACTGTTTTCCCCCATTTCTTTCTTCTGCGTCATTACTGACTGCTGTAGGACACGTTGAAAAGACAAACGACCGCGATTACGAAGTTGAAGAAAGGTGTGCCGATTCGAGCCGGACCCCTCGTTCGCCGATCAACGATTAACAATTCGCCCGCGTAGACGGTTCAGGACAATGGAGGCGGCGTCTCTGCGATTGCAAAAAGAAGCAAAAGGATATCTTGACTCGCTAAGAGGTTGGCCCCCTCCCTAAACGCGCTCACCATGGCGCATCGTCCCGCTAACCCTTGTGCCCACTCAGCCATGACTGCATCGCAAATGAGGATAGCAGAGACGATTGATGCCTTTTACGGAGACTCCGGCGCCAAGGACGGCGTCAGTAGAAGCTACAAACAAGCGGTCGAAGACCTCGATGCCGAGACGATCAAGGCTCTCGACGGCCCCTACCGGACGACGGTCCTCGAACCCATCACGCGGTTTTGCGCCTACTTTCCCGACGTCAACGAATGCATCAAGAAGCGGGCGCACAAACTCCTTGACTATGATGCCCTGCGCGCCAAAGTCAAGAAGCTGGTCGAAAAACCGGACAAGGACGCAACCAAGCTACCGCGGACGGAGAAGGAACTCGAAATGGCAAAAGCCGCCTATGAACAATTGAACGAGCAACTTAGCACAGAAGTCCCACAACTGATTGACTTGCGCGTTCCTTACTTGGACCCGACATTTGAGGCGCTTGTCAAGATACAACTGCGATTTTGTGCCGAGGCCTATTCGCGGATGGCCCAAGTGCAGCAATACCTTGATGCCGACACGAGAGATCAATATGCCGAGGGGCATCTTGATGCACGGGTAGAGCAAGTGCTGCAAGAAATCCGAGAGCTGAGTATCAGCGGTACCGTCTAAGGATACGCGGCAGCATGTTGCCCGTGACTAGCCGCAGGCGGATGAGACGACTTTTTTACGACTTGTGAGTGAACGGATCATTGAAGAGCTTGGGAGAGAGCGCTCAGGCGAAAGGCTGTTTGAACATTGCCCTTTTGTAGACTTTTTGCATCGCCTACATATCCATGGACAAATGCGAGTGTCCTGTTTCTATTTTCCCACTCTGGCCTAGACACTGTGAATATGAGGTGGGAAGTGAAAATCTGTGTATGTGGTGTATATAAAAGAAGCGTCTGGTTGACGGAGTGTTGAAGAGGTGGTGAGCTGCGCTACAGCTCTTGAGAAAATGGGTATATTGCGAATCTGCAGCCTACTTTGATGCTCTTCGGTGTTGACAATCTCAAAACCAACACGAACTTGGTAGCGATGACTCAGGACGCCGGGTTCGGATCGACGTGCTTTCCGAAAAGGTCACTCAAAGATAGCCTTCTGCCAATGGCTTGCATGGCTGGTCCAGCTTCTGGACCTTTTTGTTCCGTCATACCGGCAGACCTCACAGCTTTCCAGCTTTCTTGAATCACGGCCGCGTTGACCTCTCTGGTTTCGTCCTTGTCGTTGTGTATCCAGACACCGAGCACCTTTTCTCCCTCCTGCCAGTTGCCCTCGACCCGCAAGATGACCAGCTCGTCCATAACTTCAACATGTGTCACCCTCGCCAGGTCCACGACCAGGTTATCGAGCGCCCGGCGGTTGAGGACAAAGACGCAGGCACGCGGTCTGTGGTCTACGTCCTCGGACGACGGGCTCTGAGCGCAAACAAACAGGGTCCCTTCGATCCCGGACTTATCCCAGCTCCCCGAGGCGCCATCAAATGTGTAGACAACTGCGCTGGCGGCGATGCTCAGGATGCTTTGAATAGAGGGAAGGTAGCGTTGTAATACGGACAGGTTGAGTTCGGTGTTGGTTCGAGGAGGCGGAGGAGCGTAGTGAGCTTGGATGGCGGCGGCGTCGGACTCGTAGTCGGATGCTCCGGGGATACGGTTGGATGGTTGACGGCTGTGGCGCGGTGCTCGGCGCGGCGCTGCGCGACTCATGATTTTGGAATGATGCCGTAGACGAAATGGGAACTTGAGTTGCGATTGTCCTCTTTGCGAGTTTCAGGGCAGACGGCACAGGGCTTCGGCGAGTTGGCTGTCGCGAGAGAGCTTTTGCTGCAGGAAAGGTAGTTCACTTGATCAAAGCTTTCAGCTCTGTGTTGTGAAATCCTCGAAAGGCGGCTTGAGGGAATGCGGCGATACGCGACACTGAAGCGACGTGATGCGAAGGAGGCGGTTTGCTCCTTTCGACGATGAGAGTTCAAGGTGGATCTTTGGCGATCCCAAATCCGATCCAAAGAGATTAGTTACGTACTTTCTCCAGCGAGCTCCGTAGCCCGGGCTTCTATTTGCCTAAACAATGCTTATCGATAACATGCCGCTAGCTCCCCCAGACAATGACGCCGCTGCCTTGGCCCTGGTGACCCTGGCCGTGGGGCTACTGCGACCTTGTCTCTCTTGAGGGCCGACACCCAGCCTCAAGGTAATTAATCTCCATAGCTGAGCAATAGTCATAAACAACCCCCTATCTGTGTGGACGACATGCATCACGTCGCCAGACCGACATGCCAGCATTGTTCATTGATTATTCGTCAAGATTCTATCACCTTTCCTTTCCCCCGCAACCGAAAAACATCAGCCCGATTTCGTCCCATCGTCAACTAGACCGCCATGGTTTAGCAAGCCAGTGACGAGAGCGCCCGTGCCGATAATCGTCAGCGTCGCCGTCAACGTCATCCCCGGTCGCAGTCGCAGCCGGATATGGCTGAACCCTCCAACGCTTCCTCGTCTGGCTCTGCCGGGTCTGAGCCGATCGATCTGTCCACCCCCAAGTCTCTTGCGAGAGCTGTCTTTGCTCGGCGCCGCGAATACGTGCAGCCTCGCAGAGTGCGGGTAAAGATTGGCACATGGAACGTCGCAGCATGTCCCGGAACAGATAAAGACTTGGCCAGCTGGTTTGTTGGTGGTCAAGGCATCGACAAGGGCTTGGCGACACTCGATCTCGACCACAACCCGGCCGTCCAGCACATCAAGTCCGGCGCCGTCGATGGAGATTCAGATTCCGTCCGCCTTATTGGGGGAGACGATATAGACCTCTACGTTCTGGGGCTACAAGAAGTCATCGATCTTAACGGAACCAGGGATTACATGAATCGCGCAGTGTATGCCGACAATGGCCCCATGGTGAAATGGCAAGCTGCGCTTGAGGCCATGTTGCCGCCGGGATACGAGCTCATTGTCTCGCAGCAGATGACTGGAATACTCTTGCTCATATACGCGTCGCCGGAATTAGCACCAGCTATCAGCAATGTGAGTGTCAAGCAGGTCGGGACGGGCCTGCTGGGTTACTTCGGAAACAAGGGCGCTGTTACTGCGAGACTGGTCATTGGCGAGACGACTCGCATGGTCTTCACAAACTGCCATCTTGCGAGTGGTGCGAGCACGAGTCACATGGATCGCCGCTGCTGGGATGTTGGCCAGATCTTGTCGAAAACGCAGTTCGATCCCATCGTTCAAGCGGGAGTTGCAGACGACGAGGGTGACAAGATTGGGGACGAGGACTTTGCCTTTTGGTTTGGGGATCTCAACTTCCGCCTTGATGGGCTTCCTGGAGACGACATCAGAAGGCTCCTCATGTTGCATACTCGCGGCGAGTACGATGTTAACCAGAACGGTCCACCGACACCCTTGGATGGAGACGGGTTTATCGTCATGAAAAGTTGTGAGAGCGATGATGAATCGAGCATATCCCTATCGCTTCATTCTCGAGACCAGAGCTTTGATTCGAAAAGTTCTCTGCCCGATCCAGACGAGTTTCCCGTCGACCCGAGCCAGGACCCTACCTCTTTACAAGCTACTTTGGACTCACTTATGCCCCATGATCAGCTACGGCGCGTGATAAAGCAGCGCAAGGTGTTCCATGATGGCTGGAGGGAAGGGCCAATTACATTTCTTCCATCTTACAAATATGATGTCGGTACCATCGGACTGCTGGACTCGAGCGAAAAGCGGCGTGCTCCAAGCTGGTGCGATCGCATCCTCTACAGAACGAGAAAAGACAAGCAGGCATACGAGCAAATTATCAGGGACGAGGAGGCGGCGAAGCTCAAAGACGAGGAGATGAAATCGAGAGGACTTGAAGAGGACGACGACGTCTTGTTCAGCTATGACCCGGACACGGACGGCGAGCAGCAGCCCAAAGGAAGTCCCGGCATCGACTACGACGAGTATGATGAGACTTTCGACGCTGGCGAGCCTGAGGAAGTCGTTACGAACGACGGATTCGTTGATTATGTTCATCAAGACATTTACACGTCTCATCAACGCATCACCTCTTCCGATCACAAGCCTGTCATCTCGGTCTTTACCATTGACTACGATGCCGTTGTGCCTGAGCTAAAGGCCCAAGTGCATGCTGAGGTTGCTCGGGAACTCGACCGCGCCGAAAACGAGGGCCGTCCTGGAATCACTGTCGTTATCGAGGGCAGCAAGGGAGATCACCTGAGCGCAATTGACTTTGGGGAGATTGGATTCCTGGAGAGAGCATCTGCTGTCGCAACAATAGCCAACACTGGAGGCGTGCCAGCGAGTTTCGCCTTTGTGGAACGGCCGAGTGTCGAGAACGGTGATTCAGATGCCATTGACTGGCTAACCTCGTCTTTCATCCAGACGGATTCAGACGCAACAGAACAGCTTGGGAAGACTGTAACCTTGGAGCCTGGCGAGACGGTCTTGGCCCACGTCGAGGCGCAGATCTCCGTCATATCCCAACTTCGTGCTCTCAATGACGGACTTGCCAAGATAGAAGAAATCCTGGTGTTACGCGTGGAGGAGGGGCGCGACCACTTCATCCCGGTAAGGGGCAGATGGTTACCAACATGTTTCGGTCGCTCGATTGACGAGCTGATCCGTGTCCCTGACGGCGGGATCCGCAAGTTTGTACAGGAGCGCAAAATTGAAGGGGCGATCCCTTACGAGTTGGACATACACTGTTCGGCGCCGAAGGCGCTCTTCAAGCTCACAGAGACAATGCAAACGCTTACGGAGCGATGCGTTGCAGACGAGGCCATGTTGGAAGATATGGATGTGCCTCGAGACCCCGGGTGGCCACTTGATGCGTCTACTTGGACGACTGGCGTCCAGGAACAAAGTTGCATCAAGGCAGCAATTGTGGCAGCCTTGGACACAGATACAGCGATTGCCGAGGCACTACCCGTTGAGATGTCTTCGGTCCATAAACTAGAGCTCGTTTCGGCGGTGTTGCTTCTTTTCCTCGCGTCGCTCACTGACGGCCTCATCCCAACGCATCTATGGGCAAAGCTGACGACTTCCCTGCCGACTCTCATCGCATGCCCGCCGACAGCATGGCCTAACGTTCGGTCCGAGGTGCTTGACGTCCTCGCAACGGCACCGAATCACAACATTGCCTTTGTCTTCTTGACAGCAACAGTGTCCCGCATGGTGTCCGAACTCAGTCCTTATAACCCCGAGCCACCCGGCCTAAGTGCATTGAGCCGCCGACTCAGCTTCCGCAAACCCGAAGACGATAGCTCTAAGAAGAGGCGGATCCGAGAAAGAAGGTACGCGGAGATTTTGGGACCGCTAGTATTCCGATCCAGCGAAAAGGACAAGGCGGTCAAAGATAAGGAGCGCAACGTGATTGAAATGTTCCTAAGCCGGGAAGCGAACGGCTAGAGGCAATACGGGGGGGGGGGGGGGGGGTTGGTGTTCAAGGAACTGGAATATGGCTTCGAGAGGCGACCATCGGCCCGCGACCGGCCACTCAATTGTTTACGAGTTACGGCATCGACAACGAGCGCTGGACTGTTTCCCTTTACTGCCTATGCTGAAGCAGCTCGCTTGGATTTTACACGGCGCATGACATGATACCATTGGGGTGTTTTGGAGATTCAACAAGGCCATGCCTGAGCTGATGGTTCGAATCAATAGCATTTATGGAGAATTCGCGCCCTTTGGAAAGAGTGGTTCTCAATGGATAAACTTGCGTTTGAACGATTCGCGATCACCAAGATCAGCCGGTGATGCAGATACCTACATGGGGCATCTGAACGACTACCTACTTCTACCTAACATGAAATGCACACCGCCAAAGAGTGTTACACGGTTCACGCGAGGCCACTTCTTAATGCAAGAGGTTCAAGTGGAAGGTGGCGCGCCGAGTATAACTTGCTCCGTATGTTACTGTATATCTCAGAGCAGGCAGCCGTGCAGGGGTTAGTCCATTGCGCAGGCGCCACCGGAAAGAGAGCGAGACTTGGAAATTCACAGGAATTTATATCATGATTGGTTTGCCCTTTGCCATCAATCGTCAGCATCCTTACTCAACACGATTGCGATAACCAACGCGGAATGGGCTGCTCTTCTAAAGAATCGGCATTTGACGAGCGAGCTGTTGACGGGATGGATGCACTGCTCGGCATGCCCTGAACCGCTCACAAGTCAAACAAGACGCAACAGAACATATCGACGGAAGAAGTGTACTACTTTTCATCCTATCCTGCAAAGCCGAGAGCGAACTACTTCAGAGTTCCTGAAGCCAGCAGCCACAAAGCAACAAAGAGCACGCTGTTCGAACAAACTCCGCGTATCGGGAATTCGTCCGTTCTCGCCTCCGACATCGCTCTTGCTTCGCAGCTTCGAGCGAATAGTCTGTATCCCTTCAGATCCCGATTCCAAGTCGAAAGAGCCCTTCTTTTCAAGCAGGGAATTTCCCGCAACATATTGCATTCACGCCACGCCGAGTATCTGCCCAATCAGCAACATGAGCTGGGGTAATCGGTTAACGGACACAAAAAAGCGATCCCTTCAGGAGCGATTAACCATACTCCAGAAAGAGAAGCGTCTACTGAGTGATCTGAAGGACCTCCGCGTGCGAGCGCTCTCATATGCTCCGCCCGATGCCGTCGTCGCTCTGGCCGCGAATACCAAGTTGCCATGTGCGACTCTGGACGAGAATCTGTATTTTGCAGCATGCCCCTCGACATCGTTGCACGACCATCACGGCAGAGATACACAGACTGATAGCGACGCTTTCAAGCTTGACGATACCTGGTTCACGCGTCTTGATCTAGCCGCCCTCGACGACGAAGAACTTCTTAGTCTACAGAATCGTGCGGAATGTTTCGATGGCATTCTCCCTTACGGCGATGTTCTCTGGAGGTATTCAGCAGATGAGCTCTTGCGACAGCTTGATACTCGGCTCTCCCCTACAGCCCTAACTCCTTGGCGACGACTGGTGCACCACTTGGATAGTCTCGAAAATATGCGTTACAGTCTGCCACATGATTCTACGTCCAATGCAGAGTCGAGGCAAAGTATAACACCGGCTGTTCCGGGGGTCGTTTCGAATTCCGATTATCCAATCAGCGAACTGATCATACTTCAGAGGACCATCTTGGAAGTTCGAAAGCGTCAAAAGATGCTGTCGAAAAGAACAGAAGAAATTCAGAGGACGTCACGATGCAAGTCTTCTCGTTGGAAGATGGCCAAGTTTCGTGGGGACACGACCGATTTACTCAAAAATAAAGGTCGGGCAAGTCCCTTGACGGAGTGTATGAGCGCAGACGACGATAGTGCATGCAAACAGGACGAATGGGAGCTCATGAATGATCGCTTTCGCCGTTCAAGACCATTCGAAAGACGTGCTGTCCTTGGCGTGCTTCCAAGAGTACCAGATCATGCAGGGACGTATAGCAAAGGCGGTTCGTCTAAAGAGGTTGTCTGGTAACAGATCAGTGTTTCAAGAAGAGCAAGCAAGACAGGACCAAGCTCTCGTATCTTATTACGTCTCAGAAGCAGCATGCTAGGGGCAAAGTGCTGCAGCCATGCTGGGAGGCCAGCAATTCAAGTTTCTCCTCTCGTCATCATGGTGAATTTTGACAGATGCAATAATCACCGATAGCAAAGTTCAAGGGCCCGCGGTTCGTCAAAGCCCTATAGCGCGGCATGGAAAGAAAACACTCGTGTCTCCAACACAAAATCGTACATTGTTCCACAACTAACGTACAGTAAACTTTGACACGACAACTCTAGACAATGACAGTTGGGCGTTTATTGGACATGACCTTGAAGACAAAGGGCCACTGATCATTCCTTGAAGATGCTATCCGTTGTATTCACGCTGATACGTGGGATGGGGCTGCCAGTTATCCTCAAACATCTGCGCTACCCAGTAGAGCGGATGGTCCCAGTCAAACTGCATCTGAGAACCCATGTAGGGGGTCTCATGAGATTCCGTCCGCTGCATCTCCAACTTCTCCACTGTGAGACTCATCTCGAATCAGCCAGCTCGAACCGTCACAAAAAAGGTCACAAAGTAGTCCAAAACTTCCCGAGACGGGAAAGGTTTGAGCTTTCAGACTCACCAAAGCCATTGTCCTCCTTGTACCTCTTCCACACGCCGAGCTGGCGCCGCAGCCGCGCGTCCGTCAGCGTCTCCATGACGAGCTCGTACTGCTCCGACGTCAGGTCGGCGATGAAGTGCTTGTGCCGGCTCCAGGGCTCGTAGGGGTTCGGCCACGGTCTGCAATTGTAGTAGTGCCAGTGCATCAGGATGCTGTTGCAGCCCTCCTGGAGCTCCTCGACAAAGCTGGGGATTGTGTATCGATACTTTGCAGACGCACCATCATGTCAGCGGGCGCGTGACGGGCTCGTTGGCTCCCGTCAGACTTTGGGACGGGAAAAGAGGGAAAAGGGGTAGGGGAGGAAGAGGAAGGAAGGGATAAGGAATTGGGGAAAGTGGGAGGGAGAATATGTCCCCAGAGAGGCTCGGCCCTAGAAGACGCTCGCCTCTCAAGGGGTCAAGTGGTGGAATCTTGGGGGGTTTCTTTGGATGGCCTCCCTACCCTTGCGCCGCAGTTGTTGCGCGCGTGACGGTATCGATCGGCGCTGATGAAGCTTGCCTCGCGCATCAGGATGAAGACGCAGAGGTAGATTGTCCACCACCAGCGGCTCTGGTTGCGGAAGATGAGGTTCTCGAGCTGCTGAAGGACCCGTCGGCCATACTTGGTGAGAACTCTGTTATGGTTGATGCTGTCGAACTGGGCGACAATCATGCGAGGAACAGACACCTTGCCGTAGAGGGGATACGTCTCGTCTTTTGTCTCTGGTCTCATGCCGAGTCTTTCCTCGCCGCAGATGTAAGCGCTGCCCGTCGTGTGCCCTTGTTCAAGTCAGCTAACATCGTTGATGTAACATACTCACTCTTTTTCTTTCCCTCGGCCCAGGGCAAAACGTTGACATGTTAAGGAGATCCAACAAGAAGAAGACTGACTTGTTGCAAACCATAGTATAAAGAGGTTGCGAAGGATATCTTTCTCCGGGTTGGCCACTTTGTTTCCAGAGGGGCCCTCGACCTCGTTCTAGTTGCCAATCTCAGCCAAGCCGGGGAAAAAGCATGAAGAGCACGACGGTCATCACGCACCTCGAGCTGTGCATAATACGTGACGGCTGTAATGTAAGTGCGCTTGATGACGTCCTGATCAATAGGGGGCAATCCGAGGAGCTGCATGGCCGACGCATTCTCTCTGAGTATGGACGGGATGGCATTGTCGACAATGTACTGCTCAAAGTAGTCGGCCGTAGAGTGGATATTTACAAGACAAAAGGCCTCAATCTCCTTCTTCTTACGTACCTCGTGCCCCTGATCGCCCTCACGGGTGTACCAATAGCGTGCCGTCACGTCGCCGGGACGGGCAGTGAAGCCGATTACCTCGAGCGCCAATGGCTTCTCGCATATGCCGAGGGTGACGTGGATGCTCCGCTTGGAATGAGGCGCTTCGCGGTCGCAGATGCTCACATTTTTCATCTCGGTGCCGTCCCAGCGGTCCGTCAGGCCGAGGCCGCCCGAGCGGAAGAGAACCGTGTCGATGAGCTTGTGCCTGAAGCACGCGATGCGGTGAATCGTCTTCTTGGACGTCTTGGAAAACTGCTGGCAGGGGAGGCACTCGGCCTGCTCATCGTCCACGTCGTTGACGCACTCGCGGGCCAAAGTCAGCACGTTGGTTCGCAGCCCGGCTTCAGGGGCTCAGGCTCGCGGCCCTGACTTACACGCAGTTTCTGAATGCGGCACCGCAGGCATGACTTTTTACATCGAGTATCAGCTCCTTCTCTCTGTTCAGGTTCAGTCTGCACCGTGGAAGCCTCTAGCTTCTTTGGCATGGATGCGTTTTTACTGTTCTTCTTCTTCTTCTTCTGCTTTGAGGGTACCTTGGACTTTGGATCAAGATCCTGATTGAGATTCAACTGAATGCTGAGATAGGTCGTCGATGCTGACACGACTGATCTCGTTTCAGTCCCGTTCAGCAACGATTCGCCGTCGTTTAAACACGAGATCGGACTCGTCTTCGGAAGACTCGAATGGGATCTCGATGATGGACCCTCGCACTCCAGGCAGTCTTGCTCATCCCCGCCGCCCCTGCTCTCATCGCTGGGCACGTCATGAAGCGGCGTGTCTTTGTCCGGCGGCGGAGAATGACTTTTCGAGGCCGCCGAATGATGTCGAGGGTGACTTTCGCCGCCGCCCATGATGAGAGGTGGTGACGGATCTGAGTCGAGTCTTTGACGTTCAATATGCTGCTCTGGAGTTGTCCACTTGACATGTGGCTCAAATACAAAAGATTTCTGGCCAGCATAACTATGCGACGGGAGCTCGGGTTCGACAGACAGATCCGTCAAAGACTGTGGGGATGCGTTCGGGGGCGATTTATCGAGACCAGTCTCCTCACCAGGTGCCTGGATCGAGCCGGTATGGTCTGACGGGGTCGCATGCGCAGCCCCGTGCACGAAATCCGTCACACAGGATTCTGATGTGCCACTCCTGATGGTTCCAGGGCCCGGCGGGGGCCACTGTCCGGGCTGTAGATCTCCCGCACCGCCGGCGGTGTTGATGGAGGTCGCAGCCGGACAAGACACTCCAGGGGCAGATGGAGAACGGTGGCTGTGGGAGAGCTGACCGGCCAGTGACATGCGGATCCTTTGTTGGAACAGCGGATGATAGAGTATCTGCAACGCGCTACGAGCCGGTGACATTTCCACGCCCCTTTCCGCATATGGGGTGGCGATGCCGCCGTCACTGCTTGGTATTTCGTCGAGACCGGCGACAATGGACTGACCATGCGGCTCGCGTCTCGACGACGGCGAAGGCGCCAGGTCCGCCACTGTCCGCGGATCCCCTGGCTGCATGTAGGATAGATGATGGCCTGGCTTGGGCGCGCCATCGGTTGCATGAAGCCTGGTGGCATCACTATACGCTTCGGACCTTGGCAGGTGAGCACTGTACGAGGGCACCAAGGGCGTTGGCCCAGGCCCGGCTGTCTCGGTGACACCCGCGCCGGGATGGACGGACCAGGAATACTGAAAAGTGTCTCCCGGACCGGCCTGTTCTAGTTGACCGTTGCTGCCGTGAAACAGCCGGCCAGCGCTACGGTTTCTCTTGACAGCACGAGTCGACTCCGGCGACGGACGGTCAGAAATTCTTCTTCGCCTCGGACGCTTAGCCTGCAAGACTGATCAGTCAAAAAAACAGAGAGCTGGTATGGGTCGGCTGTTGTCTCCCATATGCCCATTTCCGGTCGAATAACTGACCCCGGGCCGCAGGCCGGACCCGCTGTCCTCGTATGGCGCGTGAGCATTGGCAATGCTCGCCGAGGCAAGACGCCGAGACGCAGAGTGGTATACAAAGCCCAATGAACTTCAAGCAAAAATCTGGGGCGACGTGGGGGCCAGAGAGGGGGGGTTGGGACTCTACAAGACGACAAACAGTCCACTGCGTACGAAGTAGAAGCAGACAGACAAGGGAGACATTCCACGAATAGAGTCAGGGATCGAGGAGGGGGTGGACAATGTAGTACAGTGCTATGAGAAAGAAACAAGGCAGATGCTGAGCGATAAACCAAAAAAGAGACAGCCCTACAGTCAAGACGAGTATATGACAAAACATGGTCCGATCACACAGAAAAGCCCTTTTACTCACCGGAAGCTCTGCCGGCGCCCTCATGGTCTCCATGACGCGGCACCGTGCCGTCGGAGCCTGGCTGGAAGCACAGCGTCACGGGCGTCGAGGATCAAGAAGAGGAGGGACGAGGGATGAGGCGGAAAAGGGGGGGTGGTTCCCCCACGGAGGCGGATGTGTTGCACGAGAATTGGAAACCGTCGAGTTGCGCGCAACGAACAGATGGCGGGCCCTTCTGAGCACGAAAAACGCGTGAGGACAAGAGAAGGAGAGAGAGTTCGAGCAGGGAGTAGGATGCTGTGTGACCGACAGTAGCACGCGTGGATGTGAGCGCGAGAGTATGCGTGCGTGCGTTATGTGTGCTTGTGCGCGTGCGTTATGTACAGGTGAGTGTTTTCTTGAGGGTATGGGATTCGACGTGAAGGGTTTTCGCCGCAGATTGCAAGCAGTCGAAGGACTTGGAGACAGTCCCCCCCCCCCCCGAAGATAATGGACCGAGGCCGGACTGGATCGGGGCGGCTGAACGGGGGTTGGGAGGGAGGGAGGGAGAGAGAAGGCAGCAGAAAGACAGACTTGGACGGGCATGGCTCTCTCTCTCTCTCGCTCTCTCGCTCGGTCAGAATTTGTGTAGCCCCGACCAAGAGTCTGGCCCCAGAAGGGTTGCTTTGCCATGCCCAAACAGATTGCAGATGCGGACAAAAGCCATCGGTGCGAGGGGAGGGCAAGCCACCACCCGGAGACCAGGTGACGCCCCTGTGTGGAAGCGAGGCTTTCCTTCCCCCCCCTTCAACGTTCTTTCCTCCCCATGTGCCCCTATCGATCCTTCTTACAAACCCCTACCCTCCGGGGTTACCTCTGGGGACTGTCTGTCGTCTTCTCATACGTTCCTTGAACGGGATTCAAGTCTTCGAGTAACCGCTTGTAGCTCATCGTCCCAAGCGAACCGTGCAAAACGGACGGGCTCCGGTGCTTTGGCACCTCTTCAGGGGTGATGACCCGGCGTTCAGGCCGGCAGGGGGGGGAAGACATGGAAGCACCAAGCGAGCCGTCGAGACGGCATGAAAAGTGGCAACGTATCGGGAACAAGAGCCTCCACGATCAATCTTGCCCTCCACACTACTCAATAAATCTCCGTCTAGCAGAGATGCACAGCTTGAGGGGGCGCCCTCAGCCCGGTTCGTCACTTCAAGGAGCACAGCACCAGATATCCCAAGCCTGTCCGTCGTCATTGTGAATCCAGTTGGTCCCCCCATATCGGCTTGGCTGCGCGCCGAGACACTTTGCGGATGGGCATCATTCCATTTCCCATGACCTCGTCCAATTGCGGGCTTTCGGGCACTTATAAAGCTGGCGGTCGTGTCGCGCAGCGTCGGCTCGGTCAGACGAGCCGATGTTGCGCTCCCTCGCGACATGGAGCTTGCAACGTAGCTCTCACATAGCAGCTACGTTGATTATGTGCGTCACATCATCCCCTACATCAAGAAGAAGGAAAAAGACAAGCCAGTGTTCTTGTTTGAGCCACCTCGAGAATTTCAGCTCTCTGGGGCTGCATGCCCTGCGTCGTGAGTGTCAAGTATTTCATGTCATGTTCCTGATGATCCGGGCTCAACTGGTAACAAAACCCAGGTGTCACTCTTTGGTACTTTGTAGTCGGCATGCTGCTTCTGACCAGCCCATATCGATGCTTTCAGCTCGTTGCTATGCATCCGGTGGTTTCTAAATGTCCAGCTTGCAGAATATCATCTTCAAAGGTGTCTCTAACGCACGCACGTGGATAGCATGAGCGAAAATTAAGGGCTGGCGTTACACAAAGGGGGCAAGCCGTCAGCAATGAACCGACAGGGAGACATCCAGGCCCTCCCAAGACATGGACTTTTGTTATTCTTCGCCATCCCTGGTTTTACAACGCCCCGTACGTCAAAACGTCGAGTATTCTCCGTATAAAGTCGCACCTGTCATGTACGAGGTCTCAGAAGTCCGGCTTCACACAACAACCTCGTTCAATCCAAGCTGCAAAGGATGTATTGGTATGAAGTTCCGTATACAAGGATTGCTCGTGTCATGGTTCAATAAGAGCATCAGTGCTGTCGTTATCCGAGCATGATAAATCACCAGAACATTCGACGCATAACCGGAAGCAGAGGTGACTGGAGGTCAAAGTTCGTTCACCAAATGCATGGACCTTCTACTGCATCGAGTGTCGACAGATCCCGCCTCCTTGCTGCCTTGCTGCTCACCTCTGCGCCACTCGGCTTCGACGGAGTCTGACCTGTATGGGAATCGACGAGCTGCGGCGATCACCGAGCAACATTCGACAGACATGCCGAATCACGGCTCATCTGTGCTCTCCCCCTTTTCAGTGGCCAAGATTTCGAATCCGACTGCCGGCCCCGCAAGCTAATCCCATGCCCGGTAGCACGGATCTGTCCCTGATGCCGTCTCATTACGGTACATATGTATGTACATGCAATTGGGGTCCATCCGAGGCTCCGAGCTTGCAGGTGACAGAGCAGGCATGGACTTCGCTGTGAGTCCGCCGCTTAATCTCGGCAAATTACAAGGGGCGCAGAGTGGTCCAATCGGTACCGGACTCACAAACATCTAGCAAAGTAGCATGCTTCAAAGAGTATCCCGGATGAAATGCTAGAGATCCTTTAGATCTTCCTGATAACGTCAGGTCATTGAACGTACCGGCATCGCAGAATCGTTGGAAAGAACATGCAAAGGCGTGACACTATCAAGCCATTAGGTTATCCTTATGCAGTGTGCAGTGACTGTATTTTCATGTAGCAGGGTGACCTGCCGATAAATCCGCATGAACGGCTGAGACTCGAGCTTGGCTCTGGATGTGCGAGATAGGGGGTCACCTCCCTTGTCACGCACAGTCTCAGACGATCCAGACATAGCTTTCTGAGTCTCAGCGTGAATATACGTGAAGAATCTAGACTACTTAGCTGTCAGTCATCGAGTCTTCCAGTTTTCCGTGGCTCTCCTGAAGGGCAGCAGTCTCTCGTTTCGATAGTAGGCCTGCGTGTTGCCGTGAATATCAGAGAGACCTCAAGCTTCATGTCGCGGATAGTGCCGAAAGTTGATGATCTAGTCGTCAGAGAATCCGTAGACTGCGTCTTGCGAGGCGGAAAAAGGGATCATTGTCAAGTCTTCGCTTCATCAGAGTGTAAGCCGCCGCCGCTTGGAGCAAACAGCCTCCTTCGATGTTATATGTACAGGTAGCTAGCTTCAAGGGGATCATACTTCTATTCTCGGGAGTTCCTACATTACTGCCCAACTTGCAGGTTTGTGCGGCAAGTCTTGGCATTGTTAGACGTCGACAGATTCATGTCCAGTCGTTGTTGTCGTCAGTGGGAGCATGGAACGCCTTGATCTGCAACACATATACGTCGTGACGGACTGACTTATACGTCTCTTTACAGGAGCAGCCAGACACGGCCGCGGACGTGCGCACGTGCATATCAAGGCAAGGAGTTGCGACACGTAAATCCATAGATGGGCGCATTGCATATACGCCTGCCAGGCGGTCGTCTGTGCCTGTATGCTGGGCGACTCGCACACCAACATCGTTATCCATGGGAGATCGGCTCACGGGTATTGGAAGTCTCTGGCGCTCAGTTTTCAGAAAATCGATGCTCGCCATCCGACTTGCGACTCACTGTTTCATGTAGGTGCAAGAAGCAGAACATTTGATCCTGGACGCCAAGTCTGACCCGTCAAGAGCTGCAGTCTAATCGGTCTTGATAGTTGCTCTGCCACGTTTCGACGTGTCCTCCCACTGAGCAGAACTCCGGGGTCACCGGCGTCTCATGCAAGAGACACGACGGTTCTCTATCTCGATTACAATGCCGCCGTGGCTATCAATCATTGCGTCCGAAACACTGGGCCCAGTGGCGCAAGGGCTCCGTATGAACTTCCAGGAACAGCCAGGTGCACGACGCGGCCTCTCGCGGGAATGTCTCTGCCATCCGCCGGCGGAAAGTATGGGTCTCGATGCGACTCTGCCAAATCAAGTGCTAGAATTTGGCCAAGTCGGAAGTTCTGTACTGTAGATGCGCGCAATACCTGTGCTGTGGCCGGAGAACTGAATTTTGTGCCCCTGCCAGGTCTGGCATCTTTCCCGTTGAATCGAGCGGGCAGTTCGCGCCATCTCACATTATATATGGTTCTGCTAAGAGACCTGTCAAGATATGCGCCCTCATGCACACCTGAATGGCTCTGTGATTCGATCGAATTCCAAGCACACACGGAGCTCGTGGATGTGGCCTTAGCTGTCCAGATCGATCATTCGACTTCATCTACCGTCTTAAGTCAAGGAAAGCATCAGGGATAGGCCCCTGATACACTCGAGCTTCATGTCGTGTTCATGATTCTCAACTGGGTACCAAGGCTTCAAGCAGGCTCATCTTTGAGACGTGAGAGGAACCTGCTTCTGTGTTGTCTACATGACATGACCACCTTGCCCTTGGTATCCACCTCCTCATACTCCATCGCTGATCCAGTTCTTGACACCCAATCCTCTGTGTGCGGCAGCATGGCCTTGCTTGCCGGGTCGCTGGAGCAGCAAAGATTTCGGACACGTCGGCGTCAAGGAGAAGCAGTCCCTCTCAGCCTGCATTGGGAGAGATACAAGATGATGGAGACTGTGCTTGCAGCTGATACAACCCCTTTTCCGGGTCGACTTGCTTCATCCGTGGATTGTTGGCTGGATTTCGCGGGCCACCAAGACCAAAGCATCAACGTACAGCGCATCAGATCTGTGGCCCACTTCCTCATTTCAATCTGGAAGGACGAAGAAGCATCTTCAAAATGAAGAATGGGGCTCTGGGTTCCCCCTTGCAACTATCTCGTGAAAGACCCGCGTCTAGAGCGTCTCGCTGCGAGAAGCTCTGATTTCTCTTACCTCGGAGAACACAACCTCCATCACCAACGGCATATTTCCTTCTCATCTCCCTGTAAGCCACAACGTGGTCATGTGCGACAGTACGTCCCGGGCGCCAACCACATTTGACAATGCTGTGACACAGTCAGTGATTCACGAGATCCACCCTACCGTCGATAAGGGTCGGGATGCGACCACATCAGCAGTCCTCGCTATGCTGACAGGGCCACAAATCTGGACCGGAGCTGATTTCAAAAGGCGAGAGGCTTTCACATTGCGGCTAGATAATCGAGATTTAGCGGAAATCCAAACCGCACTTCACTTCTTTAAGTGTGAGATTCTCCACCTCAAAGTCTTTGTGTTTGCACGGGAAGAGGATCAACTCACCTGATTTTCGACTCTCAGCTCTCGGACTCAACGGTGACGAGGTTTCGACCAAGAACTTTCGACTCCCATCTCTGTCGCTGAAGCTTACGCGAGCCGCTGAAACCCTGCACTATGGACGCGGCTTTCTTGTCATCAAAGGCCTGGACGCTATCCGTTATTCGGTCGAGGACGGCGTCATCATGTACCTAGGGATTTCCAGTCACATAGCCGACAGAAGAGGCTTGCAAGACAGGAAGGGCAATGTCCTATGTAAGCCTCTCCAGCAGAATCCTACCCACACAAGTGGTGCAGGAAAAGGGGGCAATCGGTACATGAAAGTGAACGCTGATCACAATAGCACACATCACCAATTCAAAACTATGGAACGTTCCAGTGGAAAAAAGACACGGGATTCATTCCAATTATGCCTTGGTTCGTTCTCGCCCTTGCATTCAGCAACTTGAATTTCCCTACACGAAGCTGAACATGGGTCCTCGCAACGATTAGCCTTTCCATACCGACATGGGCTGCGATATTCTCGCCCTGCAGGTCCGGCAGAGCGCCCGGACGGGTGGTTTTACCTATTTGAGCTCGGGATGGACAATCTTCAATCATCTTTTAAAGGAAGAGTCAGAAGTTCTCAAGATCTTGCTGACTCCAAATTGGCCCGTTCAGATGTAAATCCAACCCTTGATGAGTATCTTCTACGACGTGGAAAAACTGAGCTCGCTCCCATAGATCCTGCCGAAAGAACAACTATTACCTTGCCCCAGTTTTCGCGATACACGATGCCAGGCTTCTTGTGAGCTTGGATCCGAACCGGCTAGGGCCACCACCTGGTACCGACATGGAGCATGAAAGCCACGTCCCATCCCTGTCTGCGACTCAGAAACACGCTCTCGGCAGAGTTGGCGAGCTGGCTCGACGATTCGAGCTTCGATTAAGATTGGATACTGGGGATTTGCTGTTTTTCAACAACTGGGCGCTGCTCCACCGACGGGACGCGTATCAGGACGATGAGCAGACTTCACGCCACATGGTCCGTTTATGGCTTCGAAACTCCAAGATGGGCTGGTCGATACCCTCCCACATGCTACCGCCATGGTTGGCTGCGTACGGAGAAGGCTCAAAAACTAGGCCGAGGCTCTATCCACTTCACCCGATGCCAAACTACGTCGTGCCAAGATACTCTACCGGATCCGCAGCCTTTGTCATTGACGATGCTGATGAATCGGACAACGAGAACAACAAGTCGGCATATAATCATGTCACGGCAGGAAAGGGGACGTGAAATGCTCGGAATGGGACTCGTGTCGCAAATCGGGCAGTGAGCAGGAGATTGGGGCCATTAAAGCACGCAAAAGGGGTTGAGGGAACACCGGAACGATACAAGATCGTTGTGACATGTGATACGAGTAAGAGAATCTTTCGGGGACGGCGGGGGAACTCTGTACAATGGCCCTCCAATACACGGCGTTCTGTGCCCTGAAGGTAAGAATTCTTCTTACGCATTGAATGCTACGCGGTGTAAGATGCCCGGTGTCTGCTGAGCTCTGTATGAAGTAATGCGGCAATTACTACCAATCTAACTCTGTAAAGCGTTGCAGCCTTCAAAGATACTGATCTTCGCGCCGTGACATCAAAAGAGTTCCGACTTTGTTCCCACTTGGCGGCGGTTTCTCCATCGCGCTGATCAAACTCTAGCCCCCGATGTGAGAATCCGCTGCATATTATCGCTTTCCGAACGCCTTCAAAAGCCGACGCATGCCGTCCTTGACTTTGCGGCACAGCAAGGTCAAAGGTATGAGATCATCGTGTGATATTTCTTCCGAATACCCTTCCTTGTCACCGGCCCCCTATTCGAGAATTCAAGAAAAGCAGAGACCTCATTTACCCCCGTCATGTCTCTTTGATCTCAGCTTGTTTCACCGTACATCGTAATACCCCTTTTGGTAAACCGTGCTTATCGGAAGTCTCTATCACGACAGTCAAGTCAGTTATGCAAACATCAAGGGTTCCTGCGTGTTGAGCCAAGTATGGCAAAACGTTCGAGAGGGGAAACGCTCGACAACGTTCGCCACCTTTATTCCTCGCAGGCGTCTTTCGGAGTTTTGCGACCGGCTTTCTGTTGAAGGACTCATGTACTTGCTTTCTGATGAAAAGGGATACTCGGTATCAGGGGTTTGGTCACTCCAGAGTCGAAATCGCCTTTTAGCCTCGGCTAGCTTCAACGTTGTCGACATCATCACCTGCATCAATATTTCCTTTTGCGCAGGTCCATCAGTGGCAGCGAGTCGTGGAAAATACTCAAGATCCCTCCCAAGAGGGTGAAGCCGGCTGGGCATCGTCTCGTCTGGTTTCAATGCCAGGTAGCATCGACAGGATCTGGGAAATATCGTGCAGCCACGTCGCCTCAAACACGGGAAGGCGTTACATTGGGCATAGTCATTGGGCTGAATTTCGTCCACGACGGCCCTCTGCAGTCACAGCTTACTCTTTTACGAGCGAGTCGGGTTCTCCCCTGCTGCTGGAGCCTGACCACGTCCATTCTGTGAACGTGCATTCCATTCGTGTCTACAGAGCCTCGCAGATAGAAATCTACACAGGCTCATGGCGATTGCCTGTTTAGGACGGATATGAACACTTGGTCGCGTCGTACGGCCGGTGTCCCACTTAGGGGTGGACGATAGTTGGATCCGAGGTTGCTATTCACGATAAGCTTTCGGGAGTGGAAACACTGCATCTTGAGACGATAATGTCAGACGTACTGGCCAATCTGATGTTTCCCTGAAAGCACGCTGGGTTTTGGTAGGACCACAATCGTCTTGCCAGACTCAACATTGAAGATCGGTGACATCGCCGTCTGGTCCGATATCAAGTTGCAACATACACGTAAGCAGCATCGTATCCTCGGGCTGATCAGATACTTAGGGTTGTCAGGTTTATCCGCGAGGAAGAAAAAAGAACGACATTTGACACGGACAATAGGAATGGTGACTTGAGGCGGCTGTGGAGCATATTCAGGGTCCCCCCAATACACACCGAAGACACCTCGACAAGTATTTCGTTCGTCCCATTGAAACTTCAGGCACCGTAAGCTTCAGACTGGTTTCTTTCACGTTTCTAAGGGTTTGATTCGGGACAGGACGTCTTCGATGAATCAATGTCAAGCGTCCTAAAGCCGACGTGGACTCGTGCTCTTGGTCCTGGATTACGAAGTACATGTATTCAAACCACATTAAATGCCAACCCGGTCGAGAGGGCGCTGTACAAAAGTATTCCTGAAGACTTCTCACATGGTGATACTTACTCAGAGTGGACAAACAATTATGAGATTATTTCGATGCGTGCGCATTTCGGTCGTATATTCATTATCCAATCCCTCAACCTCCCAGGTCCGCCAAACACAGCGCAGGGTACAGGAAGAAATCAATAGAAGCTTTGCTATTTCGGTTGAGTATCGCAACTTTTTGCAGATGCAAGTACGAAAGAGTATATTTTCCTCATTGAAGAATGCAAAGGCCCTTTATATGGAGAGGCTCTATGCTAACGTGAGTGGTTCGCAGCGTCACGGCATCAGCTTCGGCCGGACTCGCTTGCATGCCGCGACCCACTATATTCGGACACAACGGCCCCCCCGGCGGTCGTCCGCTCGGATCCGTTGCCCGAGAGTCGGCGCCGTGAGCATCCCGACATCTCTGGTCACTGCAACCTTTTGACTTGCACTGAGCACCTGTTCGAACTGGAGCTTCGGAATCAACCCAGGTCAAACCTGACCTTGCTTGAAGGTTCAGGTCATTCATCTCGCAGACATGACTTTGCTTCTTTGAGCAAAAACAGCACGAAGATTGATCGTGGCAGTACGAAGGATACAAGCCGATAATCTCCCTAACGTCACGTTGCAGCAGAGCAGCGTCAATGAGCCTTCGCCATATACATGAGATCCCTAGGACGACCGTCATGACATAGAATAGCGCTACTACTGGTCGGTAGAATGCAAAGGTAAGTGTTGACAGTCCATAATCCATCAGTATTTTGCTGACTTGGTAGCAGAAATTTCATTGCCCCGTCGTCTTCGCGAAACCTTCACCCAAACGAGGTCAGTAGACGGAACAAAGATTACGCATTTTGAAGGATCGCAGAATCCTGCTGCCTACGGCCCGCATCCGTGCGTCCAGATGATGTCCTGAATATTGAAGAGCTCAATGCGTCTCATAGATCAAGATTTTGAAGCCCTGGGATTGAGGAATCTCGTTCGCAGGGGGCTCACCACATGCAGACCGGAGAGCACTTAAGACATCGTCGATGTCATTGAAGTTGTGATAGTGGAAAGAGAATTGCTTCAATGGACAGATCTCCATGAACACCATTTAGAGCGATGCACTGACGCACTTGAACCAAATCAGACTGTATTCAATCTCATTTCATGTTGACAGACAACGATAATTCCATGCCATGATATTGATTAACAGATCAGTCGATACATGTACCTAAACTCCGTCGGATGACGGAGGCATTTCACCTCGGCCGGCTTCAACAAGCTCAACTAAATGTACTTCGGTCTTCATGTCGCGATGGGACTCGGCTCGGTCGGTAGTTTAGTCGAGGCGGCACCGATGTGAGATATGTTCCTGCTTTTTATGCGGCAAAACTTTTAACACACGTAGTGCACGAATTAAACGTTGGAAGAGCAGAAAGAGGACAACGTATCAAGCCAAGAGAGCACATGTCAGGGAGAAAATCCTTGTGAGACTCTGCATTCGGCACCTAGCATTGTTTGGCGACCATTCTGACCTCTTGGATCGGTCAAAGTTGGAGGACGCTGATTATCCTTCAAGCGCTCCCGCCTATCCTGGCAGCACCAACAACGTAGGTGTTCTTGAATGCAGCCCAACGCAACACGAAGCAACAAAAGGTACGGCTGGAACATTCATGTCTGTCCCAGCTTTCGAAGTGGCCGGATAACCCAGTAGAGGTTGTCGAGTTAGGCAATGAGCCTGAAGTCTAAAAACCTCGACTTACTCCATATGGACTGGCTAAGCTTCGTCATCCAACGCATTTACTTTGCCTGATTGAAGCGGCGACCCAACGAACTCACTGGCAGAAAACTGATAGAAAAAGCTGAGATATTTTAATATCAATCAATCCCGATAGCGATGGCTAAGAGAGGTGTCTACCTGGCCTCGACACTGTGTCCATCATGCAGGGGCTCTAGACGCCAACAACGCAAAGCGGCACCAGATAGGCATTGTAATCCAGCACCCACGTACATAGTTGCAAGGCTACAATGCAGAGTTCGAGCTACTAAGTTAGCATTTGCGAAGATCCGGAGCGAGTCCTGAAGGGGTCAACCGGATCTCCGTCTGACTCGGGTGGCCGTCTGTGGACTCCCAGAGTGGCCGTCTGCCGTGCCATTACTTCTCGGCACACAAAGTGGCAAGCGGGGAGCTAAACCAGTTCACTTGTGGCGAGAGCATCATCTCTGTCGAATGGCGAAAGAACGACTTGGGATTGGCGTTGACATACCAAGGGCGAGCGAATGCCTCGGTGGCTCTCTCTCGAAGCATCGGCCGAAAGGGACGCAACGTGAATCACGCAGCATTCAACGTCAAAGATTCAAGGGACGCTGCCGACTCCAGACTAAAAGAGCTACAAAGCGTTCAGGGGACGTCTCAGAAGCCCTTGACGGCTATACGGCTTCGATTTCTCGATGCCTCGAGACAAAGATGCGCAATTATCAGCCAAAAGAGGTTCATGAGAAGTTTGAGAAGTTTGCGAAACTAGGCCCAGTGCAGCCGAAACCGTCTAAAAAACCCTGGACCCAGAGGTCGAACCAATCAGGCCCAGCTGATAGGAATGCCCCGATTCGCGGAAGACGCGTCTAGTCAATGGGGCTCGGGCGCTGGAGACTCAAGAGGCATGGGCAAAGAGTGCGCCGTCTCTGCGCCATCACGTCAGAGACTTGGCGTCGAATGGCGATTGGAGAGGAGGACCAAGGTGGCCGACTCGCCTGAAAGGGTGTCGAGGCTAAGAATAGCCGGGCTGTACGGGACCCTTGGACGAAGGCGAGCTAGCATCCTCAGCCTTGCAGGAATGCGAGTGGCCTTTTCGGACCGAAGTCTCTCACACCAACACACCAGGGTCTCTCCCGTGATGTCGTTGTTCCAAATGGCGGCTCTAAAGCTCCGTTCATTGCGGAGGACCTCTGGTGGATTCCCGCACGCCGACTCCGCATCTTTAACTGGTGGGTCGTCTGTCCTTGTCCGAAACGAGCCCCATTCAGAGACAAGATGCCATCATGAAGTACGACTAGCAGCGGCCGCGAAACGTCCAAAATGTTCTGTTGCGCACGAAAGTGACGACGCGCGATTCGTCGGGGCAAAGGCCAGGTGAAAAGGCGACCGTCGGCTGGGAGGCTGTGCAGGGCCGGACCATGTCTGCGCGAAGAAGCATTCGCACTGGTAATACAGCACGGCGTGGCCGCTGTCATGCATGAGATGGTTGCGATGTTACGTAGCATCCAGACGCCATCCGGGCCCGCCGCATCTAGCTGGTGACACGCGGGCTTTCACGCCCGCCTCTGCCTCGCATCTCGTACCTGGATGACCCGAACTGCGAAGGAAGACGCAGAGACTCAATCAGAGATATCAGCCGTACAGTGGGCAAAACAATGGAGTAACTTAATTGGCAACAAGGGAGAAGCGCAGAGACGGCAGACATGACTACTACCTTGGCCTAGGTAGGTAGCTCCAGGAGGGAAACCAAGTGTCAGGCGTGGCGTTTCTCTGACTCGGTGAATAGAGTTGTTGCACCAGCGGACACCCTCGGACGACGACAGGGCTGACTTGACAAATGGTCTCTCGAATACTGTACTCCGCACTCGCCTCAGCCCAAGACGGCTGGCTCACTGTAGTGTAGGCAAAAGACTCGAGAGGTACGGTCTCATCCCGTCAAGTCAAGTCAAGGCACAGACTCGCCCAAAGGACCGAAGTCAACGTGCTCTTCAGGGCGGCTTCTCCTAGACTGTCTCGACGCCGGGCCGTTGATTGACGCAGCGAAGAAGAAGGCCAAAAAGAAGACGACTAAGATCTGGCGGGGGGGATCAACGCGAAACTCACCAAGGGTAGCCAGGTCGCAAAATACCATACCATCATCTGTGCGCACCGCGAGCGTCTTGGTGACATGCAGCGCGCGTCTGGCTATCTCGACTGTCATAGGACGGGCGGCGGAAATAATCCCCTGCCTCGCCGCGTCGACTTCGAGATGTCTCTTCTCGTGATGCGGCCGGCATATGTGCTGTATTATGGCGTGACATCCGGAGCGGTCAACAGTCTCGAACGAGCCTTGTCTGCTCAGGCGTTCGAATTCTTTCTTTTTCTTTTAATTTTGTTCCAATTGGGGCTCTGGTGCTCTCTCGGAAGGTCGGGACAACTCACGGGCTTGTGAGCACGTGCCGAAGTACTAGCACTGTGTAATGGGTGCCCTGCCTGGGCCAGGTTCTCCCCGCACGAAGAACGGATACAGTGTCGTTCGTCGCCAAAAATCACACCAGGTGACCGGCAAAGAGTCATTGATTGATTGGAACCAGCACCCCGGTGCCATGCATCTGGTGAGTCTGGCACAGTGCGGGGTCTTGCATGCAAAGAGGTGCGCCACCCCATGTTCTCTGCTTTTACCGCATCCGGATTCTCAGACGAACAGACTTGGAAAGACTGCATGCTCGCCATCCTGATTTGCGGCTCCATCCATCTCCAGACAAAAACTAGGCGTCAAGCGCGTCGATCATTTCGAGAAACACCACCACTACCACCGACACTACGACAGTGACGGCCATGCGTGGCATCGACTTGTCGACGGCCGAGGAGAAGCGCTACGGACTTGGGGTGGAGAGACTCGCTCTGGCTCGAAATATTAGCGCCTCGATGCTGTACGACAAAAAATTGAGAATGGGGGGAAATGGCACACGGGGTCGCGGATGACGGACAAATCCATGTCTCGCATTCAAAGGGAGCAGGGGACGAGCGACGAGGACGAGGTCAATGGCCGTGCAAGGCTACGACGTGCACATTCCAGCAAGCAATCAACAATACCAATCGCGACACCAGCGTACAGTAACGCGCGTCCCGTCGGGATTATTGTCATTTTGTGAGTCTTTTGCCCCGATCATGAGTTAGAAGCTTCATGACCGTCGCGTCGTAGCAAGCGCGTCCTGCCCTTTGCTGGCTCCTCCCTCTGATGCCGCGCCGTCGCAAGGTCGCCCCGAGACGATGAGGAAGAAAAGGTTTCAACGGCTCAACGTTTGAACGGGCGCACTTGGCCGAGCCGTGGCTGCGAGGTACCCGGCCCTGTACCAGGCCCTCGATAGCGTCATGGAGACACCGTCTTCTCCTTGTCTTTCTTGGTCGCCGTGTCCGAAGCTACTACGGGATACTTTAGCGCTACGTTGCTACTAGGTCGGTAGTGGCGGCACCGATGCCGCGTGCGCATCTGCCGCCGTCATCGTGTAATTCGCATGCAAGTTATTGTAAGTTACAGTTGTAGACGCAGACAGGGAAGAGGAAAAAGAATGCGCATTTCAATCACGGGTGCTTGCATGCGCCCAACTATCGAAACATGTATTCAATTTTGGTATTAATTCAACTAGAACCATTCCGTCGTTGGACCCCAATCATTGGCACCCGCTAAATGGGTCACTGCCAATTCTCGACCTTTCCCTGCCGCGACTAGCGCCTACAAATGCGGCCTCCGACAATTTTTGTGGCGTCCAAGAGGGATTTCCTGGGGGCGCCTCGAGCTGCCAAGCCAGGAAACCCGCAACTGAGGGGGAGAAACAGAGATTGCCTTTGGATGAGGGGACGGGGATTTTGCAGTGCCATACAGAGGCTTGCCGTGGCTGCGACACGCCGAGACGAGAGAATAGACACATGCCTCATTGGGAGAAGGCAACGAATATCTGCGGCGAGGCCATCGCAGGAGTGCGAAAAGCTAACTTGCTGCTCTGCCCGATGCGATTCTTAAGTGACGGATAGTCGGCGACGGACAGTGTGTTGAACGTCTCGTACGGTACCTTGAGCGCCCGCCAATGGTGCAAGCCACAGTACCAGGCCAAGCAGCGGCTAGCTCAACCTGCTATCCCATAAATGGCCTGGTAGCACGCTTAATTACTCTAAACTTGTACTGTAGAAAGGGGGGTCAGGCTAAAGGTTTGATAGATGGGGACCTTCCATTGCCTCAAACCAGGTGCCTGACAGTGGTTCGGACTGTCTGTCTACCGGCTCCTCACGTCGCGCAAATGCGAAACGACGCAGAGGCACAGGCCTGTCGAGGACAGGATTCTCAAGTACCGACACAGGCACCGACGTAACTTACAGTGCGGGGAAGTCCCTCTTACCATCCTCCACACTTTTCCTACCTGACTCTACTGCACCTACAGTACTGTACTCCGTACTGTACTGTATCTCGTACCGCACAAAGATTCCTCCGACGTCTTCCACTCAGCCTAGCTTGCCAAGGCCACCTCGAATCCACTTCCACACCCCCTCCCCCTCTTCCTCCCCCGGATCCCCCTCTACTCCCCTCCCTTTTTTCCCCAGCACGGGTGTTGGGACTTTGTTGCACTCGCGCCAGTCAGCTCGCTTCTGCAAAAGGTCCCCCCCCTTGCTGTCCCCTCAGAGCCCTGGCCTTGCGGCCGCCTAATTTCTCGCCTCTGGACCCAACACCTGGTCTGGTTTCCGCTGCTAATGGCTGGCTCGCGGCTCAGAGTCACTGTCAGGTTTGGTGTGCGCAATTCCATTCCAGCCCATCTAGATCTGCGCCCCCCCTTCTTTCTCTTCCTCCCCCCTCTCTCTCCGCGGTTCCCGTCCTGAAGAAAACCCACCTGCCCGCACCCACTTGTTTTCATCTATTTCTGTTTCCTCACTTGCTTCGTCTTGGCCGTAAATTTCCGACGACACTTTCTCTTCGACTGTCGACGATAGACCTTCGACTGGAGACGAACCTGGGGCATAACATCATCATCGCCTTACTACCATCAACCTTGTACCGTTCGATCGAGTTCAAGGCTCTTCACCATCCTCCACTCTC
Organism: Hirsutella thompsonii MTCC6686; assembly: GCA_000472125.2. Classification (NCBI taxonomy): domain Eukaryota; kingdom Fungi; phylum Ascomycota; class Sordariomycetes; order Hypocreales; family Ophiocordycipitaceae; genus Hirsutella; species Hirsutella thompsonii. The sequence continues at coordinate 128,658 of APKU01000125.1, forward strand.
CTCTGGGCCCGCATAATACAAAGGCCCGATAACGTCAGTACAGCACAGTACGCACGTCGGCGCAAAACGAACGAACCCCCAGCGTTTCCCTGCGCTCGTTGCAACTCGACCACGCGAGCCTGCACCAAACGTACCAGCATCTGCAATCCCCCCCGCAAAGCTTCCAATCTCGGGATCCGTCTTTCCCCGCCTCCGCGGTTTATGGTGGTATCGATAGCCGCCTCATCGCAATTTTTCCTTTTCTCGTCGCCCCGACGATCCCAGTCGCCGGCCTCACTCGAAGGCGACGGCTGATTGCGCGGTGAACGAGCCATTCAAGACACGCCTGTGCGCTCCGAATTAGGGCCTTCGGCCATCTCCTCAACATGACCCAGGCCGTCAAGAGGGCGTGCGATGCCTGCCATCGACGCAAGGTCAAATGTGACGGCATCAACCCGTGCCGCAACTGCTCTTCCGCCCAGCTCTCATGCACCTACAACGCCATTCCCCAGAAAAAGGGCCCCAAGGGCTCTCGCGCCAAGGTCATAAGCGAACTCAGAGAGACGCAGCGTCAGACGAGTCTATCAGCCAAGGTTCAGAACCGCATGAATGGCATCGCCTGCCCAGCCTCCGGCTCTCTGGGCCCGACGCCCGGTCTCCTCACAAGTGAACTCGTCAAAGAATGCGCCCATTTCTACTTCGATAATCTCTACGCACAGGCTCCCATCTTGGATCGCCATCAGATCGAGCAACAAGTCCTATATATGGAACAAAATAGGGACGCCTATTGCATGATGACGACGCTGTGCGCCTTCATCATGCTGCAACCCGGCATGTCCATGCCTCCAGGAGATCCCTACAATCTCGACATGGTACCTGGTGCCAACATTATCTCCAGTCAGTTGCTTTTGGAGGAGGCTCTTCGCGTCCGCCGCGGTTACGAATATTTGGACTCCATCACTTTGAATGCCCTCGTCACAAACTTCTTCATCTTTGGCTGCTACTACGGGCAAGAAATGCACGATAAGGCCTGGTATCATCTTCGTGAGGCTACGACCATGATTCACATGGCCGGTATGCACAAGGAAGAGTATTATCTTCAATTCGATGCAGCTGAATCTGCTCGACGACGCCGGCTGTATTGGTTGTTCTTTGTTCTCGAAAGGTAAGCAACATTAATCTCAAAGCTTAGTCGAAGTTACTAACGTTCTTAAAGGGCGTATGCCTTGCAACGACAACGCCCCGTGTCTCTGCAAGCAACAATTAACCTCCCTACCACTGGTGATGATCCCAATGATGTGCAGGCACATCAACTGAACAGCTTTATCTCGCTAGTCAATCTATACCGGCCCTTTGACGACGCTTTCACTACTACTTGGACGAAGGCAAAGAGTCACCTCTCTTCCCAGTATCTCAACAGCATGCAAAAGCAGCTTAATGAGCTTGTCCAAAATTACGCTTGTCAAGACGGTAACTTCAGTGATCTTCACGCCAATCAACAGTGGTTGAAGAATACTGTCTGGCAGTTGACGAGTGGTGCTGCCGGCGGTGATGGCGAGGAGATGCCCTTCCAATACCCCGCTCATCTTGCGCGAGAGTTGGTTGTCAATATGGCGTCCCAGTTTCCCGTTCAAATTGATCTGCTAGGGCCTAACTTGGTAAGAAACACCGATCACTTGACACGAGCAGTGCTAACAGTTCGCAGATCGAGAAACTCATCGATATGACGTCGTCTATGACCGAGTACTTGTCTTTGCAGGCACCATCGCGGGATCCATTCTCCATGGGTCCTCGGGATCATCTGAACCAGATGTTATCCATGATTGCTATTTCTCGCAATGGCGATCATCGCTTTTTGCCTCTGCTCATGAATAAGTTGCACGAGGTCCTACCCAGGATAGCCAACCCCATGCTGCAGAACGCACCCGAGAACATCAACATGGGTAATGTAGACATTTTCGACGGATTCGGCAATGCTGGCATGGCACAACCACCTAGCCAGCTGCACCTCTCACTTGGCACCGACTTCGACCGCAAGTTTTCTGTCGAGGAGTATGAAAAGAAGTACAACATGGAGATCAATGGACAAACACCGGAGTCCATCGTTGCGTCGTCCAATCACTCCGGATCACCATCATCCATTCCTCAACAAGCATCAGATATTGGCGGTTCATTCTCTGGCTCGCCCGGCATTGTATCCCCCGCTGTCGACTACTCACAGGCCATTCATGGCTTTGGCTGTGGGCCGATCTCCGACATGTCAATGCACAACATGAGCAACTCATCACGACCGCATATAATGGGCACGCCACAAGGTCATCAGCAGGTACAACACTTGAGCCCTACCCAGGATATCGGCATCAGCCACCACGGTGTCTCGCCGCAACACATGCGCTCTCAGGCTATGAGCCACTCAATTGGCACACCTCACCATTTGAATTACCGCACTTCTGCGCAGCGCTCGGATGCCTACCGCATGCAGGCACCACCCCACTTACAGGCCCTCAATGATTTCAATACATTACCAAATGGATCTGCAAGCAACGATGGTTTACTCGGGATGACCCCGATTACTGGGGAGCTAGATTTCAACACGCCACTGAGGTGAGCGATCGCTCAAGAATACGATGCGACTTTCACCACACACTGGGCGACTGGATCGTCCGCTACGAGGATACATGACGTTGGCCTTCCCTTCTACTTACTGTCTTTAACGTCATTCTATTTGTCACGAGCAACCATGACTTTACGAAGATGCTTGCGCCCCCACCAGCCGCTCAAAAGGACAGACAATCGTTGAGGGCTCAGCGAGCTCATTGGGAAAAAGTAAGGAGAAAACTTACAATGCGGTGGCTGTTTTGCTTGTCAATCTTTTGCAACAGCATAAGGACGGTCGATTGTCCATTGCTCTAGGTCAAAGCAATTGGAATATGAAATCAGGCTGAAGTATGCAATGTATCACATATAGCGCTTGAATTTGATCATTTGATCAAGTATTGTATCTAGACAAGTATTGGACACAGTCGGTCGGCCGACGAACTATTCCATACTTATTAGAAGCCATCTTTTGAAGTTGCTCATCCTCCTCCCTGGTCTCGGTCTCAGAAATATTGGGTCATTTCGTCATTTCACGCACTTTGAGCACCATGTACGCCAGACATGCTAGACATTTGCCCGGATTATGACGCTCACTGTTTGCCACACATTGATTTCCATCATACGTTGATTGAAGCTGTGTCTGGCCTGCTGGTGGATTGAATGATTGCGGTGTGCATGCGATGTTTTCCGAAGGCGATTCGACTACCTATTACCTCTAGTAGGTATGTAATTGAGTGATTGCTCTCCCCGTTTAATGCAGGGCAAAGGGGACCCTGATGTCGAGGCAAATCACGCGCCCAAGATTCGGTACCCAAACACCCTTTCCCATCACATATTCAAGCTTTATGCAAGTACGAAGAATAAAGTATGCTTGTCATTATTCATCACGTAAATACGATAGAAACAGAGGGCGATGTTCAATATACACAATTGTGACGCATCAAGCGCGTTCATTCGTCGACTAATTGCAAGCTGAACTGCCAGAAATCAGGTTCCGTCGATCCGGGTATCGTTTGTAGTCATGAAAACTGTCTAACTTCAAGGCCGCCTGCCCGTCGCCGACGCCACGGCCAAGGCCTCTATCCGCGACGAGTACAGACGCATAAGGTGGCATACCGGGTCGCCCCAGATGACGCCGCGGAGCTGATCGTCACGACATGTCACGGCCGTGACGCTCTCCCGCACTCGGTCCTTGACTGTCCTGGGCTGCGCGCCGGACACCGCGCGACTGGTCCCGCGGAGCACGACGATGCGTCCAGCGTTGCTAAGCGTGGCCGGAGGCACCTTCCACGTCGGCAAAGACACTTGATATCGAGCCGACGAAGTCGACGACTTCTTCTTGTGGCCCTTGCCGTGGTCGCCCGCCATCTCGGATGACATTGGCGGTGGGCTAGCGGCCATGAGGGAGAAGAGGCTCTTGACGTAGGCCTTGTCGGCTCTCGTGACGGGGTCGCCCTCGTTGACGAAGCTCATAAAGATGCTGCTCTGCAGCTCCGGGCGGCCGGGCTTGGTGAGCGGCAGGAGACTGACAGGCGGCGCGCCAAACGTGACGCAGTGAAGCCTGCGAAAGCAGCCAGCCAGCGCGGTGAGCTCGCTGTCGACCTCGGGCGATGCCGCCTCGAGCATGTGCATGTAGAGCAGGGCGGCCACGGCGCCGCCAGCCGAGTGGCCAGTGAAGACGACCGAGTAGGCGGCGCGGGCCGGGTCCTCCTCGAGCATCTGGCACAGAGCGCGGGCGACGGGACGGACCATGGCGCGTGCCGCCGACAAAAACCCCGCGTGACAGGCGTTGCCGGCGTCGGCGAGAAATCCCGTGGGCGCGACGGGATCAGACCGCAAGTTGACGGCCCAGTCGGAGAAGGTTGCGGTGCCGCGGACAGCCACGACAATGGTGCGCACGGCGTCGGCCGGCACCGACTTGATGTACATGGCCTTGCAGCCGGATCGCCGGTCTGCCGGCACGACGACCTCCTGCCGTCTCTCTGGACCAGAAGGGGCCGAGTACACCTTGAGCGAGCATCTTGCCGCAAGGCAGAGTAGCGGCCATGTTGCGGGATAACTATGCGCGGAGTTGATGTTAGCCGATGGCTTTTAGGCTTGGGAGATGTAGCACGTCTGGGAGACGTGGGCGATTATCCTGTAGGCAAGCGACAAGGATTCGGGATTTGGAGGGCAACTTACACAGCAAGTTGGGGAAGGGCTGACGGCAATTTGGAGTTTGCATAGAGTTCGACCTTATGGAAGTATCTGCTGGGTACAACGGAAGATAGCTGCAACCCGTCCTCGGCTTCAGTGGCCTTGCGAACCGGCTTCCGTTTGCGAAGTCGTAGGCCCCGTTCCGGCGGGTACTCCACTGACGTATCCCCCATGGTCACGGTCATGTTGGGGACCGAAGAAGAAAGAGGGAATCGAGGGCTTCGAGGCGACGATGAGCGGGCGGTGTGTGCTGAGATCGGAGAGCAGGGCAGTCGTGGTGAAGAAGGTGTATCCTGACTGCTGTACTCCTCACAGTCGATCAGGGTGAGCACATCATCGAAGCGGCTGCATACTTCCTTATACATCGAGCTCAAGGAACAGCTCTTCTGATTATCGATGCTCGGGCCACTGTCGACACTTGTGGCAGTCTCAATACTGCTCATGCTGCTTGAAGTGGCTGCGCTGTTGACGCTGTCTATCGAGCTGTTGCTGCCGACGGAGCTATTGCTTTCGGTGCGGGCGTGACCAGTTGCTTTCGACGGGACTCCGGTTCTCAGCGGCAAGTCTGAAGCATCGCCTTCAAAACATGGATTCCAGCTATTCAGCCCTTGAATAGGAGGAAGATATTGTTGAGGCTCAGATGGGGATGCCTGAGGTAGAGCAGGTAAAGGGCGTGAAAGTAAAGACGACTCTTCTCGGGCAGGATTGCGCATTGGTGGACGAGGCGGAGAGACGTTCGGTTCGTCCACCACGGCCAGATACTCGGGCGGTGGCGTGCATAGTTCTTCCTCGAGAGGGTGCTGAAGCAACGAGTCGTCCAACAGTCGAGAAGGAGTAGGATGGTAAGCAACAGAGGGGAGGACGTCTGAGGGCGAGGGCGCGTGATGGACTTGTGGCCGCTCAGCCAAGGTATGGCGCAGCCTCTGCCTGCTCTTGGGGGAGAATAGGCCCATGGTTAGGATGATAAGAAAGATGAGATGATACTAAGTGTCAACCGATGTAGTCAAGACTAGGGCCATGTCTATTCTCGTTTGACGTTCTGAAAAAGAAAGAGATGAGGCTGGCGGAAAAGACGTTTAAGAAGGACAAGTCCAGCCGGGAAGTTGGACATCGGTGAGTGGTTTATGCCAGAGTGATTACAATTCATGAAGTGCACTCGGTTGAAGTGGATCATGCAGTCAAACGGAGCGTCACTCACTGATTCCAAGTATTAGATCGGAAAGTCAGTTGGCCCCTGGATCCCCGAATCCGGGTGGAGTCGTCTCCATTTGATGAGAGACAGAGCATCCGGCAGTCAAGGGATGTTAGGCCTCTTCCAATGTTAACCTGATATCGCCTGAAGCGAGCTGAGTGTGCAAGGCAGAATGCTCGCTTCCAAAGCTGGTCTGTCGCAGAGACAAGCAAACACCCTCGAAGGGACTCGCGCCGAGTCTGTGGATCTGGCTAGTTCGAGGGCGGATACTGACAACCCCGATCGGGAGGCGGCTATTGTTTCAGCACACCAATCCGCTGACGTAGACGCCGGCTTAGCCCCGTCTCCCTCGAACTGCCGTTGTGAGCATATCCATGCGAGTGACGAATCGCATTGATGGAAATAGCAGCATGAAGCGCTCTGCTTGGGGTCCCCGCACGGCACCTATGACTTTTCTCGTCCAAGAAGAGAGCTCGCCCTTGCTGAGCCGAGGACTAGAAAAGCGATGAGCCCGCCCAAGTTCTGATGAGCGTCGAATCCCGCTCGAGCACTCGAGATCGCCAGATGACGCCAGTGACGTCGTGCCGTCGAAGCCTAGACTCGCATTGTATTGGACGACCCCTTTGCGTTGACAACTTCATCATTAGCCATTGTCGAATGTGCATAGGCAAATGCAATCGTCTCGTCTCGAATGCCGCTCAGCTCATCGGGCATCTATCACAATCGAAGGAGCTTCTCCAACATGGCGGGCGCGGATCCTTTCCTAGAATGCAGTGACGCAAACGCCACTCGGCTAGTCCTCAGCTCTGAGCCAACCTCACGCGACATTGGTATTGGCGAATCGACGTGTCTGCTGAATCCGATGCCGTGCCGACTCGGAAAAGTCCATTTCCTGACGGCTTCTGGAATATCCGGAGCCATCGCTATTGTATGCTGCCGTCACTGAGTCCCTGATAATGTCTCAGACCCCTGGTTTTCTGACCTTTGGCGGAGTCGACCAGCTGCGCCTGATGGCTTGCAGTTTACCGAGACATGAGAAAAACTTATCACCCTGAGGCGTTTATCCTTTGCCACTTGTGGTTTTCCCTACCCAGACCTGTTGCGTGAAATGTCTCTTGTGGCGCCCATTATTCACGGTGAGGACTGAATCTTCACTGGCTTCGACCATGATAAGCAATTGTAAAGTCGGTCATTTCCCCGTCTTCCAGTGATTGAAACCGAAGGAAGGAAATTTGTCTGCTCGAGGTTCAATCGTCCAAGGGTTTAATGGCGGTTTTCATAGATCCAAATTCCAATGTTACTCGCATTCCTCTTCCTTGGCCAAGTCCGCCGGAGAAGGCGCGATCGGAGGTTTGCCAGTCTGAGATGCTTAGTCATGACTTGGCACAGACTTTGTGGCTGTGAACTTCATATTGTCAGTAGTGGCTCATCTCAGCAGCTGGCAGGCCTTGCGAAAGTGGCTTGCCAGCTGCACCTCACACAGCTTCGCGACTAGCGGATTAATCGAATCTCCGGGCATACGCTAGAGAGGATATCGGCCTCTGGCAGCTGCCAGGCGTCTGTCACCATCTTTTTTTGTTTTGCTTGTCAACGAACAACGTCGTCGCGCACCATCCTTTCAAAGGTGCATTTTCGCCGACGCAAATCAGCGCTGCGGTACGAAGACTTTGACATCCGCAGCACCTCTTGCAACAATTCGACAAGATGTCTTGGCGGAATCAGGGCATCACGGGGTCGAACAACATCCCCTTGGGCAAGTCGCGACGCTTCGGTGGCGAGCCCGAGGACGATGCTGTCGACCGCGATCGCGATCTCAAGCGCGGCAGGGATCCCGAGCCTCGTAGCGAAGCGGATGGTCCTCGACGTCGAAAGAAGCGCAATCGCTGGGGCGACGCATCAGAGAACAAGGCCGCTGGCCTGATGGGCTTGCCCACCGCCATCATGTCCAACATGACGAGCGAGCAGCTTGAGGCTTACACACTTCATCTCCGTATCGAGGAGATTAGTCAGAAGCTGCGCATCGATGATGTCGTCCCAGCAGACGGCGATCGGTAAGTTGATTCTTCCTGATGAGAACGTGACAGGAATACTAACGTGGTGTGATCCCAACTAGGTCCCCGTCGCCCCCTCCGCAGTACGACAACCACGGTCGGCGTATCAACACTCGCGAATATCGTTACCGCAAGAGACTCGAAGATGAGCGCCACAAGCTTATAGAGAAGGCCATGAAGACTATTCCCAACTATCATCCGCCCCAGGATTACCGACGACCTACCAAGACCCAGGAGAAGGTCTATGTGCCAGTCAATGACTATCCGGAAATTAACTTCAGTATGATTGCTAACCCTCCTTCCCTAACCAATCCTCTATTCGTCTCCCTGTCTTTGCTCGCTGCTGCCTTTATCTCACGCCCAATGTTGTCCGCGTGCTCGTGGCTTGCTCGTCATTCTACTGGCTCGTGTGTCTTGCTTTCCCTCACGGGAATCAGGGACTTTTTCGTTGCAAGACGCTTGACGTACTCACCCATTGTTGGCTGTGGACTCTCTCCTAGCCATTTAACCTTTGAAGCGTCAAACTTGACAGTTACTAACACCTAGGTTCAAGTTGGTTTACTTATCGGCCCTCGAGGCAATACGCTCAAGAAAATGGAATCAGAGTCCGGCGCAAAAATTGCGATCAGAGGCAAGGGCTCTGTCAAGGAAGGAAAAGGCCGATCCGATGCCGCTCACTCCAGCAACCAGGAAGAAGATCTGCACTGTTTGATCATGGCCGACACCGAAGACAAGATCAACAAGGCCAAGCAGCTTATTCACAACGTTATTGAGACGGTAAGTTCCAAGAACGTATCAGATCCCGAAGAAACTTTTCTAACTATTTTTGTATCAGGCCGCGTCTATCCCAGAAGGTCAAAACGAACTCAAGCGTAACCAGCTCCGAGAGCTTGCGGCACTCAATGGAACATTGCGTGACGACGAGAACCAGGCTTGCCAGAACTGTGGTAAGATTGGACATCGCAAGTATGACTGTCCTGAACGTCAGAACTTCACTGCTAGCATCATTTGCCGAGTGTGTGGCAACGCTGGCCACATGGCTCGTGACTGTCCTGATCGTCAGAGAGGCGCCAGCTGGCGCAATGATGGCAATGGAAGCCGCAACGTCGGTAGAATCGGTGCCGGCGGCGATGCCGTTGATCGTGAAATGGAGGTACGTTGTTTCCCACGAATTAGCTCACTATTACGGGGTTGGTCTAACTCGGCTCGACTACAGCAACTCATGCAAGAACTCGGCGGAGGTCCAAGTGCAGCTCCAGCACTTATCGAGGCCGGGCCCGGCGGCAATGATGGTGGGGATGTGAAGCCTTGGCAACGCGCCCCAGCCGGTGGGCCTGCCCCCTGGCGTTCACGCAACAACGACTCCCATGACGGAGGATCTGGTCGATCCGGTGGTGACAGCGCTCCGTGGGCTCGAGAGCGCGACCGTCGCCGCGGACACGACCGTGACGGCGACAGCTATCATGGTTCGGGCTACGGTTCTGGACACGGTTCAAGCTACGGGCAAGGGTCTGGATATTCGTCTGGAGCTCCATCTGCCGCCGCTCCATGGCACCAGTCGGCTCCCGGCACGCAAGGCGGATATCCTGGATACTCTGGCTACGGCGGTTATGGCGGAGCTCCTGGCATGGCGCCGGCTCCGGGTCCGCCTCCTGGGATCCCAGGCCCGCCCCCTGGAATGGGAGGCTACCCTCAGTATGGGGGCGCAGCGCCACCTCCGCCGCCGCCGTCCGGAGAGTCCCCACCACCTCCGCCCCCGGGTAACCAGCCTCCGCCACCTCCTCCTCCGGGAGCTTAGTCTGCTTTCTTCGCGTCGCGAGACTGCCGGAAGTAGCTGAACGGCATGCGGATTGGCGGAGCCAGACAGGAGCTATCATGGTAAATGCAGAGGACTCGGTGTCCAATCCTAACCAGATTGATATGATGAAGTCGGGGCACTGCAAAGCAACGCCTAGCGTGACGTATGTTGGAACGAGGACTCATCCTCGAGGAAAAGGTGTCTCTCAGGCTGAAGGCCTCAGCTCAACGAGGCGTCTAGAACCATTCCCACAGGTAACGAGATGGTGTCGTCGACTAATCACACAGGAAATGTACTATAGCTAGTGTTGAGATAAACTGTAGGTACCTTAGCTGGGGGCTGGCAAGTGAAAGCTGCGTTAGCCTAACTGCACGAGTCCTTGCTCAAGTGAGGAGTAGGTGTACGAAAACATGATGTGACTTGGACCGGCGACAACGTCATCCGTGCTGTAGAACTGCAGATTTATAGCTCCAAAGTACTTCGTAATTTGTACCGTATTGTTGGACGTCACATGCGCGATTGTTCACCCTAGCAAAATCTGGGGGAAGTCGCAATCGACAGTGGACGTGCATGCGTCTCTTCTCCAGCAGCACGCAGGCGCACATTCGCCCCCTAGCGCCGTCTCGGTACTTGCGATGCGCGATTTGCACCGCGGGACAGTGAGGTACCATGTACATGGCGCATAAGCCATCACTGATGGCTTCAACCGAGACGACTTCAACGGCGCTCTCTCTTCCACTTCACCTAAGCTCCTCATCCTTACCTCAACTACCTAATTTGCATCACTGCTACCACGGTCGAGCTCACGTTGTCTCGCGCTCTCCCATAGAATCTGTCGCCTGACGTCTTCGTTGATACGCCTCATCTGTGGTGCAGCATAGGCCCTCAGCCTCATTGGATGGCCCGCTCTCCGATGACGAGGGTCCTTTGCAGTGTTCGCACTAATATGGTCGTCTAGAGTCTACTGTGGACGCAAGCAACACGACTATTCATTCGCTTCGTCTCACCTCGCCTCACCTCGCTTACACGTCGCTCGTCGCGTCGCTCATTCAGCGCTGCCGTAACCGCGCTCTTGCCCAGGTCCAGGACGAGCGAGGCCAGCTGTCCGTCTCTCCTTGAGGCTTGAGCGACCATGAAGGTCCGCAATCCACTGGCGTTTCGGCCTGGTCCGGTGACGTTTTGGAGCACCATCATTTACCTGGCTGTCGTCATCCCCCTCATTTACGTGCACGAGACGGTTCCCCCAGCACCCTCCGACAGTGCCCTTGCTCGGGGTCTCAACTTGACGGAGGCTTGGTCCGATTTGCAGAGCATTACAAAGAACTATCATCCCTACAACAGCCATGAGAATGATCGTGTGCGCGACTTCCTCCTTGAGCGCGCCAAGTCCATCCTAGAATCTCGAGGCGTCGATTACAGCTTGGAGACGCTTCATGACAGCACGCGAAACGACAGGTATGCGGCGCAAGCATCCATCGTAAAGGGCCAAGTACTGACCGGCGTCTCAGCTCTAGCTCATTATCAAGCCAGCACGACGCTCAATTCACTCGAGGAGCTCCCGGGGTCACCATATTTGATGATCGTCTGTCAAATGTCACGTATACTGCCCAAGGTGCTAAAGGTTGGACGGGTCAGTACTTTGAAGGCAGCAACGTTTATGTCTATATCCGTGGCAAGGATGATCCTCAAGGCGACTGGTGGCTCTCAAGTCAAGCTTCCTTGGCTTCTCGCCGCACCGGCGGTGTCCTCGTCAACTGTCACTTTGACTCGTATGCTAATGCCCTTTCTGATGTTGTCTCTCGCCGCCCAGGCTAACACTACGCAGGGTCTCAACTGGCTACGGCGCAACTGATAATGGCGTGGCATGCGTTTCCATGCTTCAGCTCCTCAGTTACTTCACCACAGAGGGCCGTCAGCCGAACAACGGCATAGTCTTACTCTTCAATAATGCCGAAGAAGATGGTCTCCTGGGTGCTCGCGCATTCGGAAACAGCCCCCTGCTTCACTTTTGCCACACGTTCGTCAATCTCGAAGGAGCAGGGGCCGGCGGACGCGCCATGCTGTTCCGTACCACGGATCTTGAGATGGCCAAGGCTTACTCTGGAAGCCCTCATCCGTTCGGTTCCGTGGTTGCTGCCAATGCTTTTGAACGAGGCGTTATCAAGAGCTATACAGATTACTCGGTCTTCGCGGACGTCTATGGCCAGCGCGGACTAGATATTGCGTTTTACGCGCCGCGTTCACGCTATCACACGCAAGAGGACGATGCTCGTCATACTTCGGTCAGGAGCGTTTGGCACATGCTATCAGCCGCGTTGGCGTCGACCGAGACTCTGTCCAAGACCACTGGCTCCGATTTCGAGGGTCCGCGCTCCGACGGACGCAAAGACCTAGTCCAAAATGGTCGATCGACCGAGGGTGTCTGGTTTGACTTCTTTGGCGATGCATGGGCCGCATTTCCGCTTAGAGGGCTTTTTGCGTGGTCGTTGACGCTACTCGTAGCTACTCCTCTGGTGCTCTTTCTTATCACGTACCTGCTCATTCGTAGTGACAAGTACTATTTCTTCGCCAGAGAGGTCGAGGTGGAAGACGAGTCCGTTGCGCTCAAAGGCTGGAGAGGCTTCTTCCGATACCCACTTGCCCTTATCTTCGCCGCCGGCTTGACAATTGCTTCCGTGTTCCTGCTGGCCAAAATTAACCCGCTTATTGTCTATAGCAGCTCGTACGCCATGTAAGTCATACTGGCACAACTTGATCTGCAAGGTTTTGCTAACAGCTCATAGATGGGCGATGACAATGTCTCTGTTCTTCTTTGCGTTTTGGCTGATTGCGCGCGGCGCCAGTTTCGTCCGACCTAGCGCACTTCAAAGAGGATTTGGGATCATCTGGCTCTACATCATTACCTGGGTCGTGCAGGTCTTCAACGCCGTTGCCGAGGACCGCATGCACATCGGCGCTCTATACTTTGTTGTGTTCTTTCACACGGCCGTGTTCGTATCGCTACTCATCACGCTCTTGGAGCTCTTTGCGTTACCCAGCAAGGAGGACTATGCGAACCAGCTAGAAGATTCGGACGGGCAAAGTGAGTCTTACACGCGTCGTGGTGAGCAGAGCAGTTCTGCCGAGGACGAGCGACACGACCAGGAGGAGACCGAAGAGAGCGATGCGGAGTCGGCTCACGAAAATACGCCCCTCAGAGGTAACGAGTCTGGATACGGATCAAACGAGGGCCATACAACGTTTGGCAATACTTACCGACGTTCTGTCGCCGCCGGAGCTCACTTGACGTCCAAGTCACAAGGGCAAGCACCCCATGAACGTGAACAGTCATGGGCGGACCGACTACCGACGTGGACTTGGCTAGTTCAACTGCTTTTCCTCGCACCCGTTCACGTCATCATACTTGGCAACTTGGGATTGGTACAAACCACCGCATTGGGGATGACAGGGGTTGATGGGAACAGTCTGCTTGTTCCGCTCATGGCCATCGGCATAGTGGGCATGCTCATATGGCTGCCATTGACACCGTTCATGCATCGCATCACACACCACGTTCCACTTTTCTTGCTTCTTGTGTTTGTCGGCACTCTCATCTACAACCTGGTCGCATTCCCCTTTTCCGTCAACAACAGGTTCAAGTTTCGATTCCAGCAGACGGTTGATCTTGATCGAGGCACCAATGTTGTCCATCTAGCTGGCCTCGAGCAATTTGTACGGCCCGTCATCGCTTCTCTTCCGACGGCGACTGGACAGAAGATAGACTGCCACAAGGTGGATGGCGGCGGGATGGTGGATTGTCAGTACGACGCGTCAGCACTTCCACCCAATCCGGCAGACGGAGAAAAGCTCGACAGCGTCGTGGCAGTGGATGCGACAAAGTCTTCAGACGGGCGATCTGCACACGTACAGATTCATGCTTTGAATTCGAGGATGTGCTACCTGAATCTCTCGGAACCAGTGTATGGATTTTCGGTGGAGGGGGGTGGCAGGCGAGATGACCGATTTGGCGGGCGTCCTTCCGAGGGTCTCCAACATTTGCAGATCTGGCGTCGCACGTGGGACGGTGCCTGGAACGTGACCTTGCAGCTTGCTAGGGATGGCTTCTTGAGGGCTGACGATGGGTCTGCCTCGGACGGGACGATGAGGTCCATGGAGCAGTCAGGACGCACCGAGCTCAAATTCCGGTCCGCGCCCTTCGCAACAAACAGCTCACTAGAGATTGGTGTCAGTTGCGCATGGGATGATGCAAACGAGGCTGCCAGGATACCTGCGTTTCACGAGATTACCAGGTTCATGCCGGACTGGGCCATTGTCACGAAGCAGGCCACGGGCTTAGTCTTGGTGAAGCGGACTGCAAAGGTGGCGTCATAGGCAGCGTCACATTGACGGTCGATGTGAGTGCTTGTCGTGTACGAAGTATGAGTGGCTGGATGAACTTTGAGTTGACTGGTTGAAGTCAGACCTCAGTGCAGACAGAAGGCAGCCAGCGGGAATGAGTTGGGCTCGAGAGCGGAAACCTATACTCGTAAATCGATACCATAATTGACAGTATCCATCGCAGTCTGCGCGTGTTTTTGAAATCAAGTATTTCAGATTCAGTCGGAGATGTAGGGTTAGTGATGGTCTTACTAGCATGGATGCGCTTCTACACCGTAACACCACAAGCTCAGACTTTTTGGTTTCACAACCCTTCTTCTTATTACAGAGAGCTTCCAGAAATAAAAACTACTTCGATTGAGATTCAGACAAGCTCCTTAATACTAGGCATTGTCTCTATTTTCAAGGGTGTCGCATCGAACGCGCCTAGGGTCACTTGGATAGCTCATGCCACCTTCACGACTTGACTTTCTTAGGTAACCTCAACTCACACACACTCAATCAAGCCACGGAATTTCAACACCCATATTCTCAAAATTTCAGTGATCGCGCCACTTGGGTCGGTCCCGTCGATGCTCACTCAACATCCGACCCTTTGACGAAAAAAGAAGGAAAAATGATTTCGTCCATATGGCTGCCGTCGACGCTGCGCAACCCGCGGCGGCGCGGCCTCATCTACTTCATCTGCGGCAACCCGGGATGCATCGGCTTCTACGGCGACTTCCTCGAGGCCATGCGCGGCATGCTCGACGCGTCCGAGGCGCACACGGCCTACGACATTTACGGACGGAACCTGCTGGGCTTCGTCGACGCCGAGCACGAGCCCTTTGGGGCGCCGGGCGCGCCGGGGCCCTGGGATATCGAGCAGCAGGCCGAGGCCATCATGGCGGATGTCACGGCCAGGGCGACGAGGCGTCGTGACGTCGGGGAAGATGTCGACGACGATGATGATGGCGTGGGTATGGACAAGGGCAGGGTCAGGGTCAGGGAGAATGACGAGGGTGAAGCGTATGACTTGGTTATTCTCGCGGGACACTCGATTGGCGCGTACATTGCCGTCGACATTTTTGACCGGCACCTACGCAGCAAGTCCTCCACATCGGCAGCGTCATCGTCGTCGTCGTCGTCCGCCGGGCCGTCACCAAAGCTCCATCTACGCCACGGCTTCCTTCTCTTCCCGACAATCATCTCCATTGGCCAATCGCCCAGCGGCCGACGGATGCAGCAGCTACGCCGCGTGCCGACGCTCGAGGCCCACGGCCCAACGTACGCTGGCTGGGCGCTGGGCCTCGTGCCGCTCGCCGGGCTGCAGTGGCTGCTCGAGACGGTGCTCGGCATGTCGACGCGGGCCGCCGTCGTGGCCGCCGAGTGGCTCAAGTCCCGCGATGGCATCCGGCAGGCGCTGCACATGGGCATCTCGGAGCTCGACCTGGTCGGTGAGGACCGGTGGGACGACGAGCTATGGGGTGCCGCGACGGCGGGCCCGTCTGCTGCTGCTGCTGCCGCCGACGAGGACGCGGGCGGCCGAATCACCCCCGGGACAAAGGACAAGCAGCAGCAGCAGCAAAGCAACGGTGGTGACCAAGCAGGAGAGACGGATACGGATACGCCCCGATTCTTTCTCTTCTACGGCAAGCGGGACCACTGGGTGGCCGACCACGTGCGCGATGAGTTTATGCGTCGCCGGAGGGAGCATGCTCAGCATGGGGCCAGGGGCGGGCGGACGAGCATCGTGGTTGACGAGGGAGACCTGCCGCACGCCTTTTGCACAACGGAGCGTAAGTCTTTTTTCCCTCTCTCACCCACCCTTTTCCCCTATTTCTCTCCTTTCCTACCTCGGGAACCTCGGTCTTGTCGAAATTCCAGAGGGGTGAATAAGAGAAGCGGGCCCAAAGAGGGAAAACGAAGAGAAAGGAAGAAGAAAGGAAAAAGAAGTCGAGCTAATTCACCTCGGGGCTCGCCGTGCCCGTGGCGTGTGCGTATAGATAACAGCTGGGTCGTCGCGAAGCGCGTGCACGGATGGATCCAGGAGATTGAGCGAGGAGCGGCCGCAGCCGCCGCCGTCTAGGCCAGCTCTCCTCCTCATTCCCATGACCCTTCTCTTCTTTTCTAGAGAAAGATTGGGCGGGAAGAACGAACACACATTCGGCATAGCCTTGCGGTATTATTGAGGGAGAAAGGGGCCGTGCGAGATGGCGGAAGGGGGGGGGG